>JAAXOA010004607.1:0-10119 GCA_036561885.1 Salina celebensis
ATTCATGATACCTAAGTCAAAAACAGTTTTATTTCAAGATTCTATTAAATATAAAGCTTGCTATAGCTGGAATTTAATAGTCCAAGGTATAAAATTTAGCGATATTACAAATATCTCATTATGTACAAATGTACATTATGTACAAATATCTCATTATGTAGAGAGTTTATACTTTTAGTAATCGTGATAGATTTATTTAGTGACCGTACCCTAACTCGCAAGTAGTTGTAGACGTCTGGCTTGATTTTCGAATTTTTACTGTCTTTTTTGGAAATGATGTATGGACGGTTTTTAACTGTTTTAAGGTTAGGGTATATGGAGAGCAATTTGTTTTTATCTGATTACCTGTAAACTATTCTTTCATGAATAAACACACAAATACAAATAAATACAATATACCATTACCCTGATTTGAAATTAAAAGGCTTTGAATAAGCCTCCAGTGTCGGGAAGATGGTTATATGTCTACATATGTTATATTATAAATGATACAACAGTGGATCTTCCTCTTTCAATTAATAATGTAATGCTACTAAAAAGTCGTAATATTTTCCCATAGGGAATGCTATGATAGATAATTCTATGGTTTGGTTTATGTTAAGCACCATTTATATTCATTGGGGTAATTAATCAATTCCAAGACAAAATTATATCCGCTGTTTCAAATTAGTTTTGCTTCCTCGTTTGAGCGTATATGTAATATCGATTATTTTAACGAAAAGTTCCACGTGTAATGACGTATCATGTCCAGTGCAAAATTAAAATCTCTGTGAACATATCTCATTCTATACGGCTTACAAAAACCCTACGCAGGTCTTGTTTAAGTAAGTAGGAAGCTTTCAGACTTACCATAAAATCTTTCTTGTGATTCACGAGCTTTAAAGACCAAATTAATTTTAGCCTGGAGCCTGACTTTGGAGAAAATCCAGGTTTATTCATTGGTATTTGATACTGATTAGGTAGCTTGAATTATTGTGACGACCTCCACCTTACTGCACTAATACTGCACTTCCTTGTAATAATTCTTGGCTGTAACTACAACTTACTTACTTACAAGCCTTCGCTTATATTTGGTTGGTATTGTGAAAGTTATATACGTCTTGTCAAGCGATCCGTCGATGATTTACTATTAATCAAATTTATAAAAAATCATTCAAGATGAATTTCTCACTTCGATGGATGTATCAGTTCCCTCGCACTATTCTTATTTCTTCCTTATTGTTGCTATTCAATCGTTCACAACTGGGAATGGGCAAAGCTGAGTATATCGAATCAAAGTTTTCCAATACTTTAATTACTTTGTTGGATTCAACTTTGGCCGGTTGCAGCATTCGAACGATTCTACGTCCCTTGGCACCTAGCCATTCACAAATGTTTGGTGTAATAACACAACAGTCGTCAGCTGCTACAAAAACATTCATACTTGAAAGATTCGTTACAAATCGGAGTTCTCTTCTAACAAAATCTACAAACGGGAAATCTGCTAGTTTTCATGATTATCGCGAGCCAGAGTGGTTTTTAAAACGTCATACATCTTGTCATTGTCACTTGTACCTTGTATCCAGCAAGGCAGACCTAAATCAAGCTGTCGTTTACCACTTTGTTGACTTTGATTTGAGGCGGGAGAATCCCAACTACATCATTGTCTGGGATTTAGGCCTTTCGGAAAGCGAGTATCATTCTGCTTTCCGTATGCAAGAATTTTACACCACATTCATGGACTACAGATTGTTTATAAGTAAGAGAACTTACGAAACACGATATCAAGTTAGTATCGTTTGTGTTAGTTGCCCATGGGTTTTTCCATCAAGACATTTGGCAATAGAACTCCTTCCTAAATCTCCAACTGTTGCAAATATAGAGCAGTTATGGAAGCGACTGCATGGCAATCATCTAGGGAACAACTACGCACATTGTTTTGCTTGCTACTTTTCGAAGCCCGTTTACAAACTCCGAAGAAAAACGTTGTCAGACGTGATATCAGGGCTTTTCAACATAACTTTAATTTATAGAGGACACCACAACTATTACCAGCTTGGCCACATTGACGAAATATTTGTGAAGCCGAAATGGATAAGGACATATTATTACACGCACACATTTCCTTCCTACATTCTCGCACCACATTCCCTTATGACACGTGAATATAGAATGATGACTGTTATGCGTGAATCCTTGCTCGTGTCAACCGGCTGGAGTAGTTTTTACACGGCGTTTGAGACTTCCGTCTGGTTTGCCCTTGGAATATGTGCTATAGGTGTAGTCACAATTTTGATCTTGGCTTCGAACAAAAGGACCGGAACTAATCTTGCGGACTCTATCCAGCCCGTGTTGGGGCCGCTTACGGATCATTGGTATATAAGTTTGAAGTCGGAACACCTTAAATTCGTATTGTTCGGTTGGGGTGTTCTATGTAATTCTCTTACTCTTCTATACGGAGGGGAATTAGCAACAAATTTGTGCGTGGTAAAACCTCCCAAATATCCCAAAAGCATAATGGACGTGGGCACGATGGATGTGGATGCCGTAACTCTGAGCGGGACTACAGACAACAAAGTTAAAGTTTCTAGTTTTGTAGAAACATTGAGGGATCAATGGGTAATGCGGGTAACTCTAAGAAGTGATGAATACGTGGATGATCCCCTTTCAATCAACAGGGGCTTAAAAGCCAGCACAAAATTCGTACAAACATTTTGTCCCAGAAATGTTTTCTTTAATTTAAGTGCGCCAGACGCTCTATACTCATGTGGCAGTAAGAGGTCCGCATTATTAGGACATATCAAATCGGTGACATTTGTCGACGCCAGCTATGAATTTTTAGCATCGAAAATTGCATATTCCAGCTCTAGATTTTACTGGGTGAGCGAAACAATTCGTATTCCAGAACTACGGGAATCCCGGATTATTCTCTTAAGGAAAACGTACTTTGCAAGGTTGGTTCTTCCTGTTATCAGTTCATGGTATGAGAGTGGTCTTGGTGAGTTTTGGAATGATCGACTCGGTCGAGACAGAATAACAACGAGCTTGTTTCGTGGTCAAAAGAATATTCCATTTGATACTAGAACAGAAACTTCGATGGTCTTGGAGTTTAGCCCTGTAAAGCTTGAAGCCTTTTATTTCGTGACGATACTAACCGCTATTTGCATAGGAATGTCAACTCTAGCTTTTGCTGTCGAAGTGATAGGAACTTTTTGGAGTTTTCTTTCTGAAGACCAAGATTAAGCATTCGTTGCATGCTTGGTTGCACCGAAATGTCAGCAAAATTATAGAGCTACAGGACACAGACTAAGACATGAAACATGTACACAACTTTCATTACACAACTTACTTTCTTAAGGAACGATATGAAAACATTTTACACATTGAAGGCTGTATTCTGCATTCCACAAGTATTTTGATGATATATCTTTGAATCTTTATTTTGTGCATGAACATCATCGCAAAAGAAAATCGAAATAAGGTAGTTTTATGCACTTTATTTTTGTGTAAAATGGCCCTGATTATGTGCAAAAACTTAGCTACTTAACATAGCTTTATAACTTTGGAAAGATAATTTTCACTTTTGATGGACACAAATTGTCATCCTTGACTTAAATCAGGCCAGAAACGCGTTTTTTTCACCAAGACCGTAAAAGAAAAGAGAAAACTACGCTTCAGTCAAAAGAATGGCCGTACTTTCTTTTGTTTGTCCTGGGTTCAAAAGAAAGAACTGTCCTATGAACGCAAGGACGGATGGCATGTCAACCCCAACTGCTTTGTTTCTAATTAATTTTACCACACACATTTTTCAATGCTCTGTAAATATCACTCCTGCACCGTAGATTTGGTTTAGCTGCAATTTTATCACAAGTTCTTAACATCTACGTCGTCTTTATCGTCGGATCTACATTATACTGCCAACATATATGTATCACCATTTAAAACCTTAAAACAGCGCGGAGAACTGTGTTAGTTATGGAACATTACTTATATATGTTTTTCATACATATTAGTAGTGTTACGAAATATGCACCTAATTTAATTGATTCGACATTTGGTAAAAAAAATTATCATTCAAAACTAAAACCTATATCATGGTTATGAAACGTATCTCTCTGATCCTGATCCGTCATTCAGACACGAGGAAATAATCCAGGCAATCCGCTCATCGGACGTTTTCAAGTTACCAGATTAAATAATACGCACTACTATTTGTTACGTGCTTATTCTCCAGGAAGAGGCGTCGAGCTATGTACGTTCCGAACACAAGTGTTATATAGTAAATATATGATTGCGTTGTGATCAATGCGGCGACATGTTAAATCAAAATCAAATTAAATATGTTATTTTATCTCATTTCCGGTTAATGATTTAAAATAATCCTAAAAAAAATCTGATTAACTGTTATCCGGATGAAATATTCTAGAGATCAAAGACCCAGAGATATAGGATCTGGTGTTCGTATGATGTGTTGAGACATGAAAGTAGCAATGAAATGATTAATCTCCAGTTTTAATGCTACGTAACTTAGAATTAGGCTAACGAGTCGTCAAATGTAATGTCCTGCTTGAAGTACTTTTCAAGACAAATTAATTGGCTGGTTCATAACATCGCTACAAACAATGCTTCATTGCTAGGATTTTCACTTCTGAATTAGTTATTTCAACTACCTGAAAATGGTAGAGTTACGAAATCAAGAATACTTTATAAGATTGCTTGTCGCCAACTAGTTACACCTCGTAGACTAGTACATATAACATATTCATTAACGTAAGTTCGGGAACTTTGTTTCAGGCCAGAAGTCTCGTCATTCGTCATCGCTTCTCAGAAACTACAGCATGTCCTCCTTCAATATGTTCTAATTATCCTGCTAACAAGCATTAGGCTCCGACCAAAAGTGTTGGCCATTAAATATATAACAACTTTAAGGAATTACTAGTCCATTTGGTAACTGTTGAGTGCTAGTTGCCAATCAACGTTTCAAAAATTTGAATACACTATACTACTTCAGACTTCAGAATCAAAATTTGGGTGAAAATTACCATGGAAACATCGCATAAAACTCGGAAAAATATGGAAAACGGGAAAAGCGGAGGAGTTGTTTTGTTAATGTTACAAATAATTGCTACTGTTAGTTTAAACCTAAATGATAACATAGAAACGTTCAGTGGCTGTCATGTACACCTAGTGCTGCACACCATTAAGGGTAACTCATCTTTGTACGCTAACCACGAGTTAGAACCTACTAAAGTTCCAATTATTTTAACAGAACAAACCTTCAGGGAAACAGAAGACTCATCCGATACCAAGTGTTTTAACGCATTCGGCACTTTCAATTTTGCATTGGAGAACATTGGCAAGTTTAAGTTCCCTGGGAAGCCTCCTGATAAACTTACTTGCACAATCCAAATCTTCGTGGATCCTAAAGCTTGTATACTTTGGACATTAAACTTCAAAGGATATAATAACCTTAATAAGTCGTACGAGCAGGGGCTGACATACAGGCACCAGTGCATGGATAAACGAGCTTACACTTCCACAATATTTGATAGCCGTGTTTTTGGGCCTGTTTGGTTTAAAAATATTATTTACGTCCAATCTGCCAGAAGCAACTGGTATTTTGTCCATGTCAAGTCCCAACACCGCTACACATGGAGACACGTCCCAGTTTATACTTTCTGGAGCATGCTTGGTCCGTTAATGTTCAACCACTACATTTGCGGTGGAATGAGGTCTGTCACAAACTACCCATTTATTTTCATCTGGGAAATCAATGGGAGTGGGGATATATCAGCAAATTTGGTCGTTGATACTAACACAATTATCAAAGAATTAGTTACATTTGACTATCCTGATTGTGAAATCTTGCACGAACACATATTCTACAACTTTCAATCGAATAACTTTGAGTGTTTAGCAACGTTTCAAGCATTGTTGGAGCTTCCTCTCTATTCATTTACACATGAAATTAACACTAACACAAGTTTATCCTCACTGTTTGGTACAAGCAATGCTGTTTTTAGATATCAAAATCTTGTCCTGACAGCTAGCAGCAAGTCGACCCATGTCAACCCGCCTGACAAACCAGTAGAGGTGGCTTGGCTGAATGCAATATTTCCTAATTTTACACATGTTAACCACATATTTGTTCCTGCGTTTGAACTTTTCATACCCAATATCCTTTATCGGCACCATGTCACGGGGACTGTCAGGCAACAGCTTGTATGGCAAAATGATAACAGAATGCACTTCATTACTTGTACTAAAGTTGACAAATCGAATAGGTTTAGCTTCCTTGGTTATGTTGCGGCTTTTGATACATACTCATGGGTCGGTCTACTTCTTACGTGTTTATTTACCGGTGCCATTATCAGTCACTTAGCCATGCGCAGCAATTTCTTTATATTCGCAATGTGGGAGATACTTTTAAGCCAAAATATCCATGATAAGACTCTGCAACGCTTCAAGCTAATCCTTGGTCCATGGCTGTTAGCTGGTATTATATTTAGCAATGGGTTTCAGGGAGATAATATCAAACAATTTACAACTCCTCTGCGTACCAAACCTTTAAACTCCTTCAAAGAAATAGCTGATGCTCGATATTCTGTATATTCCGGCCCCCATGAATTATCAGTCGATGCAGTGTTGAAATGCATTCAGCATTCGCAACTCGACTATTGTTTGGAAAGTTGGTTTAGATATCCCTTGGCAGTATTGCAAGTTGAGATAATGCGAATTGCTGACCTAGGATTTGAGTATCAGTCAACGCCGACTGAAGATAAACTGTGGGATCTCTATCAGCATCCACGAACTTATCGTCAATGTCGCCAAATCTTCGAAAATGTTATCAACTACTTTTTGAAGGAGTTTAAAGGTTGTGTGAAAGTGGCATTTGTGGATTATCTCTCAAATGTACTAAAGCTGGAGGAGGAGGTCCTACGCAAAGGAATAATTGGATTGGATTCAGAGGTTCATGTGAACACAGTACCGCACCGACAGTTGTACATGGCGTTCTTCCCAAGAAACTTTCCCATTCATCCAAAAACCTTTATACAGAGGCAGTTGTCACTTTTTCAATCTGGCTTGTGGGGTGTTTGGATGGGAAATGAACAACGAAGCATTCAAAGATTCTACCACGTTCGGAACGAGAAACAAAATTACGTGAAACAGCAGCCAAAACCAATTGGAATATCCTACAATATTCAAACTATATTTTATGTGTCGTTTTCCCTTTTAATTCCATCAACGTTTGTAATTGGTTTAGAGATTTGGACTGCTAAACAGCCACTTAAGCGCCAAGCATCTCGATTTATGTCCTGTTTGGCTTTAATTTGTAGCACAATTACGGCTTATTTAAGCCGTAGAATACGAAGATGGTTTAGACGACCGCTTAAATGTCTTTCTGCAGCTGGAAATACGCTGAGGTTTTACAGCATTATTCGGAATTTTACGAATTCAATCTTGAAAAAACGTTGGCCAACACAATACCGTTGTAATTTTCACCCTTGCTCGTTGTTGAAGTACTGCACCTCGTTCTGTATGTGGATACAACAGATCGTTTTTCAAGCCATCAGAAGGCAGCTTGGAAGTAGCTAAATATTAGTTTAAAATAACATCATCGCTAGTTTACTTCATGCAGCTTGTAGCTTGTTTGTAAGGAGGAAATTAAACAGGCAGTTTTGAATCATTAGTAGAGTAAGCGTTTGAATTAACCAAAGTTTGCTATATAAAATATATTACATACTGTAAAGGCGGATGTGGCCTGTGGTAATCGTGTGAATATTAATATTATTAATGGGATCTTCCCGAATCATTCGATATTATAAATTGTTAAAAGCGCGTCAGTGGAACACTGTGTGAGTTCCTGCTACACTGTTGGCGCTTATGTATGCTTTATAAATGTTTTTGATCGATTATGAACTAAGTGTGAAATTCTCCAGCATTTTAAATTCGTACATATCTGCTTGTTATGATCATTGGTGAATAGAAATCAAGAGGTGTTATGCTTATAGGAAAATTAAATACATTGGAAATTTAAAGAATCGTTGACATTCAGATTCTCAGCGGCTCTTTTCAATGTTTACGCTTTGGATGAGTCATTTAGGAAGTTTTGCATTGCATTGCTACAAGTGCAGGTGATTTGGAAGAGTTTCTATTCGCGATAAAAAAAACCCATCCATGGAATTTTTTTGAAAATACCGGAATCGGAGTACCGAGATCGCGATTCCGGTGTTTGCAAGGGTTTCCAAAACATTTCCATGGATGGATTTTTTTATCGCGAATAGAAACTCCTCCGTCCGAATCATAGTCGCAAGTCTTAGAGAACAATTATTAAAGCAGACCCGGCCTAGGAATGGCAGGACCTTATATGAACATGAGTATGTCACAAACAAAGAAAAGAGTATTATGCCGTATAATGTGTTATTATGTTTAATTAATTATTATTATTATTAAATTAATATAGACTTATTGCATACGCCGAGACATGGTTGTAGGCAAAAATCTTAACATGTAATTAAATTTAAAATTAATGTGATGGTTGCTGATGAATTGCAACGGCTAAACCTTTTTACAAATGAATGCGAAATTAACCGTAACATTTTCGGTCTGGTTTAACCAGAAAGCTGTCTTGGCACCGACACAGACCAGACCCTTCTCGGATTTCTCCAGTCCTCGAAACGGTTTGCACTCCGAATTAGGCCAACACCCGGGTCCGCCAACCGTTAACCAACATTCTCCTCCAACAAGAGCCAAGCCAGTCGCAGAGTCCTGTGAAAGTCTTGTAGTTCAGGACACTCACAAATTCCTCTATGACTGCAGATCAGTCCACTTTGCGAGTCACAACTGGATTCCATCCAAAAGGTGCAGTTCTGACCGTAGAGTTGAAAACACTTTCTTCCGTACTCCATGTATCCACCTGAACATCGGCATTGTTGTGAAAGTCCATATTCATTTTTGCATTCTGACCCGTCATCGATACAAGTTGAAGACTCGTCACAAGGTGACCCCAAATTATTAAAGCATTTATCTTCCTCATAGTGGAATTCTTGGTGAAAACTTCCAAACTTACATTGGCAATAGCTGTTAATGCAATACAAGCCTGGTAAGTATTGAAGATTAGTAGCAGGACTGAAGAAGTCACTGGTGCAACCGGCTCGGCAACTGCCGTCACCATATAGATGTGGATTTTCCAAGCAACTTTTCTCCGATTTTCTGTAGTGCTGGTGGGCTCTACAATGATATTTATTTTTCTATTTAGACACAGAAAGTACCACGCTCCAATCCACCACGACCATTGTCGTTATCCGAGCAAGTCCGTTCGCCTGCACTACCGGCTCTAATATAGCAGTTTTTAGTTCGGTTATTCAAGTTTTTCAAACAAATACACACCTTGTAAGGCACATAAAAGAGAATGCCCTTGCATTGAATATCATTTTCGCACGATTCCCCGAGGAAACGGCGCTGCTCACAGAATCGTTGATCGGTCTGGAAGTATCCGGGTTTACACGAACATTTCGGCCAGGTCAACGGCTCGTTTTTCGTTTTACTTTTAATCAAAACGTATGTTTTAAATCTAATATGAAAAGCTACATTAAGAAACATTAACTAAGATTGAAGCTCTCAAAACTACTCCGATGAATATAAATATCGAATATATACTTAAAATATCGCTGCTTCTTGTACTGTTATATTTGTAGAACTGGCTTCACAAGACTTGTACACATATTTCACAGCACATTATGCTGCCTAAAGACGTGCTGGAATTACCTAGTTATTTACTACATGATACTGCTAGGAGTTATAATATAATAAACTATTACGAAATTTTACCAGCTTGTACTTTGGAGTTACACATCATGCCATCGTTTAAATACTTTCTCCTTTTGCCCAAGATTTTTCTTGCCAGCGTCAGACAAACGTGTTTATGATATAGCTTTAATTGTCGAACCATATCCAAGATGACGCTTCTACAATCTTTGAAGTTTACCAGTACAATTTTCTTTCGGCAACCATCTGCCAAAGTTTCAAATATTTCTGCTATGAAAGCTGCACAAGCTGCAATGCACATTGAAAGCCAAACCCAGTACACAACTTTAATGTTGCTTTTCATTGTAAGTTTTTGCGGACTTTTGGCCTTCT
>JAAXOA010004608.1:0-10118 GCA_036561885.1 Salina celebensis
TGGGGCCTTATGGCTTTATCAACTTGGAAGATAAAAACAGCGCACTAGGAAATCTAGGGCTATTAGATCAGAACCTTGTTCTGAAATGGGTGCAACGAAATATAGACAACTTTGGTGGCGACCCTGGAAAAGTCACTGTGTTTGGAGAATCTGCGGGTGCTGCTGCGACCCATTTTCATGTAATGTCACCAATGTCAAGGGGGTTATTCCATAAAGCTGTCCTTATGTCTGGAAGTGGCATAGCGCCATGGGCGTTTTCAAGGAAACCAAGAGAAATCGCTGAAGAATATGCGCCAAGAATTGGCTGTTCCGTCAATGAAATTCTCAAGTGCTTTAATGAAACGGATCCTGACTTGGTAGTAAAATACCAGGATTCATTGCTTAATCCTTTGCAAAAGAAAAATCTGTTTGAGCCAACTGTAGACGGAGAGTTTATGGAAGCGTACCCACTAGAGTATTTAAATACCGGAAACTTTTCTACAATTCCAATAATGCTTGGTGTCAACTCAGGAGAGGGTACTTTAAGAACCGGACGCTTTGCCCTTAAGCCGGACCTAATTAAACAACTCGATCTCGACTGGAACAACATTTCCAGTCATATGATGATGCTGGATGAATCGTTGGTGGGGGAAACTGCAAAACAGATTCGGAGCAGATACTTTGGAAATGCTTCATTCACATCAGATATCGAAAGCTTTTACAGAAATCTCACTGAATTATCTTCAGATTCTGGATTTTTTGATCCATTACATAAAACGGCTATGTATCATGCAAAACAAGGAGCTCCAACGTACCTCTACTACTTCAACTATACAAGCAACATTTACCCAGGCTTGTACAACATCTTCAGATCGATAAGGACGGATGGATGGCTACCATCTGAAGTTTACATGTACTGGACATTATCAATCGACTGGTTAGGGGAGCATATCTTTGGAGTGACTGGCTCACATAAATATGGTAATCAAACTAAAAGGCAACACTTTCATATAATAATCACGCAGAAAATTGAATTGTGTTTGTAATTTTTGCAGGAGTTTCCCACGGTGAAGATTTATTCCAGCTGTGGAATTGCGATGGATTAACAAGATGGCTATCAAGATTTGATTCAAACTTTTCTCAAAGCTTTATCAAAGTCCTTGTTGACTTTGCGAACACAACGTAAGCATTAAAATAATTGTCTTTTAGCGCTAGTCATATTTTATGAGTACTGCAAATTGCAACTGTTTGCATGCTATTTCACAGATCATCTTTGGAGTTTCGTGGGGTTGCGTGGCCCTCACTAAACTCGCATTTAGCCGCAGGAAAGGATGAGTACACTGCTCCATTTATGCTGATGGATAATGATCCCGTGCCAATTACAATACCAGAGCCATTTGGGAAAAAACTTAAATTTTGGAGAGAACTCGCAAACTGGAAGTACTGAGTAACGGATTACTGTGATAGAAACATACTATTTTATATACCATAGCCAAAAATGTTCAAATCTACCTTTAGCAAATAGATAATCGTTTAGTGTAAATAAAATTAACAGTCGTTACGCAAAGAGTTCAATGATTTGTTAAGGATGTAATACTTTCTCACATTATCTATATCAATTCAATTGGGCATTATTCGCATGCACATTGACTCATCTTTCTAATATCCTATTTCAAATGGAATGGTCAGTGTAGTGAATCTGACACAGAAAAGGGCATTCAAAAAATCCTTATCATCCATCATCACTGGTGGTCTCCCAAAACGAAATTGGTACTTGGTTACTGTGTCAGGATGAGCTGGGTTCATTTTTTAAACTTTGTCAAACAAAAACACAGGGGAACTACTGAAAATACTGTGATAATTGTGACAGTTGTACTGCTGGCAGTAATAGTTTTGGAAATTACAAGACAACCTGTATTGACCCCAGTCATTTTGACAAAAGAAGGTCCAGTCCAAGGAGTTTTACAGATATCTCGAGAGGGCAAGCCGTTTTGGAGCTTTCTTGGGATACCTTATGGGGAACCACCTGTTGGAAGTCAAAAGTTTCTTGCACCACTGCCAAAGAAACCTTGGTCAAATGTAAAGAAAGTAACTTCGTTTCCCCCTAAATGTGCACAATTAGATGTTATTAATGGGGTTAGGGTGACAGGCCAACTGGACTGCTTGTTTTTGAAATGTGTTCGTGAGTGTTGCAGAGGGAAAATGGAAACAGCCATCAAAACCGGTTTTAGTTTACTTACATGGAGGTGGCTTCGCTTCTTGTGGAACTAGCAATTTGCACCCTGATCTGATGATGGATCAAGACATTGTCCTGGTAATAGTGGGCTACAGACTGGGGCCGATTGGCTTCCTCAATTTGCAGAATACATCGAACCCTGGAGGGAACGCAGGTTTGCTGGATCAACATTTGGCCCTACAGTGGGTGCAAAGAAACATTGCAAGATTTGGAGGCGACTCCAAGAAAGTATTGTTATTTGGAGAGTCCGCTGGTGCTACTTCAACCCATTTGCATGTCATGTCACCCCTTTCTCGGGGATTGTTTCAAAAAGCACCTTCTTCAGTCTGGGACTGCAATGCCAACTTGGGCTTTTTCTGGGCTACCCAGGATTATTGCAGAAAACTATGCAAGAAAAGTGGGCTGCCCAACCACAGATGACTCATCTATTCTCAATTGCTTTGAAACAATGGACTGGGAAGATCTTGTAGGACATCAAACATCAATTCACATTCCGCTTGATGAAAAGGACTTGTTTGGACCGTCCCTTGATGGCAAATTTCTGACAAAATCTCCATATGCGATATTAAGGGACCGAAATTACCCGCCCATTCCAATCATGATTGGTGTTAACGAAAATGAAGGCAACGTGAGGAGTGCTCGTTTTGAAGCTATGCCTGAACTGATTGAAAAATTAAACGATGATTGGAATAACCAACTTGCTAACTTGTTGTCTTTTGAAAAACGAATTTCTCCAGAACATACTCAAATTCTAAAAAGAAAATATTTTCCAGCCAAAAAGCTGCAAAACGATCCTCAAGGGTTTAGAAGGAACCTAACAAAGTTTGTTTCAGAGGGGGGTTTCTATTATCCCCTTCATACGACAGCCCTTGAACATGCAAACGCTGGAGCACAAACCTACCTTTACTACTATAATTACACTAGTAACATTTTGCCAACCGGTTACCGTGTAATAATCTTGAAGCCGTGGACATGGCTACCACATGAATTAAACATAATCTTCAATTTACTATTGGATGGAATTAATCATTATATTTTTGGCAATGACATACTTTATGGTTCGTTAACTCTTCTTCTAACGATCATTTACAATCGACAGATTTTGAAATTGGGTATGTGTTTCCACAGGTGTTGGTCATGGAGACGATGTTTTGCAAATGTGGAACTGGGATGGCGTGACAAGCTGGTTTGCAGCCCCTGATGCCAGTTTCTCGAAGGCTTTTATCAAAGCAGTTGTTGACTTTGCAAATAGCACGTAAATGTGAAAGAGTAACATTTAAAAGTTTAGTTCCGGTTAGTTAATAATAACTTTTGATTGTTACAGAGAACCTTTGCAATTCAATGGAGTGATATGGCCATCAGTTAATGATCATATAGCTGCAGGTGGGGATAACCACAGTATACCGTTCATGTTAATGGACAACCATTCACCGCGTGTAATACCAGAACCGTTTAGCGCATGCTTGGAGTTCTGGGAAGAAGTTACTTCTTGGGGCTATTACACTTAACCAATGCATTATAAGCGACAATAAAGATTTGTTATATAACTTATTGGAATTAACACGTATAATTTTCATTCAATTTAAAGGACTCTCACGATAATTCTTGGCAGCTCAATCAACTTTGATCATCACCATGAATCAACATGAAGTATTATTCTTATAGCCATAGCCAAACAATAGCAGATCTATGTTCAGAATATGAAACTATGGGATCATTAGAACGTGATCTTGCCTTGTGTCGTTTACGTAAAGTACTTTTCATATATTGAAAATATTCATGTAATTTCTGTTATGTACGCATTGGTCAGAAACCTCTGTATCAAAGCTACGAAAAAAAATCTCAACATTGTACTTGTCTCAACTTGCATAACAATATAAAATTTTTAGAGGTGCAGTTTTTAGCCATCTTTCACAATAGAGATATTTTGTTTCCCGGACATGGATACAGCGGTTTCTACATGACGGAAATAAGCAAAAACAGTGGGTCGGACTGTTATTTCTCTGTGATTGGTGATATATGGAAACATTTATTCATAAAACGAAAGTTTTCTAGAAAGCGTTGTGGTATGTTTGTATTACTTTAGACATGGTTCGCTACATCTAGTGTAAATCTTTTATTACAGATAAAAGACAAAAAATATTCAGGTGGGGTATTCATGAAACTATAAATATTCTCTTTGATTAACATTCAGTTTAGTGTCCAACAAAAACTTCAAAACATTCCACTATAGTTTTCATACAAATAGACTCCAAGCGTTTACCGACTTTTTCTATAGTATACTATTTGAAGACGACAAAGATACTACAAGGTTTCGCGGGAGTGACTCATCTTAGTTGCATTACTCGAATCTTGTATTCAAACGGTGCAACCTTTTTGGTCATTTGAAAACAACCTCTATTTGAACCAGAATTTCCAAAAAGAAAAATTAAACTGAAGCGTTGTGAATATTATGAGGATCCCTGTACTTGTAGTTTAGTAATTTACCCGTATGTAGTTTTCGTCAGGTGAATGAATATAAGCTCGTTTTAGTTCTGTACAATACGTAAATGTTGGCAAAGATGGTTATCTTTTAAATTGATAAACGCAGAATTCCAATTTGTATAATCTTAATAATCTCCACGTACAGATAGTAACTGTTAGCAATTTTTTCCTACGTTCACTTAAATACTAAACTAAAATTAAACCCATATCACTTCTTGATCGTTTTCATTAATCTTCTCTTCCGGCTCTTTATCGCCGTCCGTGTCATCAACGTGATCAGGAGTATCGTCCTGGGTCTCCTTGGTACTTTCCCCACTTTCTTTTGTTGTCTCCTCCAATGGAACGTCTAAAGCTCTATGTTCAGCGTCATGAACCGTTACCGCGGTAGTAGTAAAGTTGAATGTTGAGATTCTGCTGGTGTCACAAGGAATAACACGTGGATGGTTATTTTTAGACAACCTGACTGCTCCTGGAGTTGCTCCATGAGCAACTGTCGCATCAACTACCTGTCGTTCAACCGTAGGTACAGCAGCGGAAGGACTTTTACAGTCTCCGCAGCAGCTTAAAAACTTCTTTTCCATTAACTGTAATGAAATAGACGGTGTCACAATAAAGTGTCCAAAGCTTATCATACTGAAATATGTGTAAATCGTTGTATATTTCTCCATAGCATTATTCCCAGATCCATCCGTGGTTCGGGCAACTACGCGGTTAGCAAATATGAGCACACCACTGGGTAGCCAAAGGGCAATGAACGAGATGAAGTGGTAATAGATTAACCGGATGCTCCTTAGCTTAGTTTGAAATCGTTCAGTTGTATTAGGCTGAAATTTTCATTAAAAGTATAGAATCAATATTAATACTGCTAGCAAACTGAACAATTATGAGGATTACCTGAATAAAGCTCAACTTGGATCTAATTTTAACAATAACTAGAATGGAAAAATGAAACAAACAAAAAACAATTAAAGTCATTTTTACACTCAAAATTTACATTTTATGACAAGACCAAAAGCTTACCCCGTATCATATTGACGGCAACTGCTACATGAAGCAAAAGCAATCTCGTCAACTCAATACAGAATTGTAGCTGTCTGGCTTCCAAGAAACTTTACCTGTTGATCATTGATTATACTTTTGCAAAAGATACACATTCCTATCTACAATCTACCGATAAATCGGTTTTACCATTACCGTTTCACAATACCCCAAGAAATTCTCTAAAGGTTCAGACTTTTCTTTTGACATCATGGCTGTCGGTATGCACAAGTATTGAAGGAATCATCCACATTCCCAGAAAAGTTTTCCATGTTAAAAATTTGTACTGGCGCTCCTGGAATGAACCAACTCTTTCCAAAACGATTATATTGATGTTAACAGCAAATGCTCCAAGGAATACACCTATATTCAACAAAATATCCACAGCACCATTTTTATCAAATGTTCACCTGGGGCAATATGAAATAAAACTGGTTACTTTTTCCATAGCCGAGAATTTTGCAGGCAGGCCCACCCAAATTAATCAGGTACACTTTCTCTCCAGTATTAAACAAATAGAAGAATGGCACACAAATACTGATCATAGCAAGATGCGCTGTCAAAACCCACACCGAACGATGCCTTTTCATCTCTTTGTATTTCAACAACACAAAGAGTATAACTCGTCCATTCAGAAAAAGGCTAATGACTGCAATGACGACGAAAACAAGTAACACATTCTTAGATTTTGTTGGCTTTCTTTCTGCAAAGTGAAAGCTATCAGGACTGCTTGTACTGTTTGTACCAAAACTATCACCGAAAGATGACATGTTTGTTTATAAGCAAAATATTGGCTTGGACGATCAATGGTATATGTGCTCACTCATTGAATGTCCTGGGGAGACTGATCATTTTCTGGGATATCTCTGGAATTTATGAAGGGATATTTGTTCAAGAAACCGCAAGTAATAATTTATTATATAGAGCTCAAAAGCAACTGATTTAAAGTGATTTGGATAAAGAAAGCTGCAATTTGTTGCCTCTTGGTGTTGTTGAACTACACACATAAAAGAATATCTTCAAGGACAATCATGAAAGTTTTACTTTAAGATGGAAGAAACGAAAAGCTCACCAAATTCAACGCGTTAACTGTAAGTCACCAGTATGTATTGCTCTGATTTTCTTGTAGCTAGAAAATCTATAAATTGAATAACAGGCGAAACAAGTGAATGCTAACCAAACAATACGCGAACATATGGATTAAAAAAAGAAAGCTAAAAGTGACGAGTTTGAAAATCTTTGTTAGATGACTAAATGAACTGTGTGATATATCTCTTCCCCAACTCTCATCCTAAGAGCTTTTGCTAAACCTACAGCAATGGATATTTGTACAGAGAATCGTTATTTTCCTGTAAAAACTGGATCCGTGAAATGATGTTTTCAACGAATCCTGAGATTTTTATGATGCTAAGACCGTGTTTATATGAGAAATCGGTACGGGTGTTTGAGAGTTTGGATTTTTTCATGTGAGGATATTTCTGTGAGTTTAAAAACCCTTTTTCCCCACTAGCTGTGAGTGCGTTTACAGAACCGTATCCAATTGTTACGGAGAAAGTAGGAGTGAAAGTAATCCTTCTCAAGGATCGCCCACGTCTTCTCACCTTCTCAAACTAATTGTTTGTTGATGCTAATGAAAGATTCAAATGTTCGAATCTTTTATGACTATGCAAACATCCTGATACAAAAGAGGGAAAGAGAAAACAAAGCATGTTGTTGACTCTAGCATTTCGAATTAATTTATATGGCCTTGCGTTCCTCTTAATTTTCTTTTCAAAATAGGTTTATTAAAACTGCGATGCTCTGCTTTTAATTTTTCTGTATAACAGTAAAGTTTAAAGTAAATAAGTCATAAGTAAAATTTCGCAAAATTGCAAATCGTATGTTGTAAGTTGGTATTTACACATGATGTCGACATTCGGTTATGTTCCTGTTAAACTCTTGAGAAAACGATGTCGCTGTTCCGTGTGTTGACACACGACTCATGTTGTCTGTGTCAGTTGGTGTATTCGACGGTGAACATCTATTTTTATGTCCACCGTTACTTCCAGGTAAGACAGGGACAATGGAATCCGCGTTATATGTTTTTTCCTCCAATTCATGAATTTCGAGGTCGTCTTCCAATGTGTTGGAAACTCTCAAACCATTATGTTCCATATTGCATAGTTTCTCTTCTATCGGATGGTCTTGTGAAAGACGGTTGCATGTTTCCCCGCTTCCAGTTTGATTTCCACAGCACCAGTCAAGGTCTTCCATTAAGCAAAGATAAATGAGGGGATTGAGGAGCAAGTAGATGTTGAGGAGTGCCCCCAAAACGGACATTGGAATAGGCAATGCATCTGTTGAATTTGGCCATCTAGTTAGCACTCGGTGACAAAGAAGTAAAAACCCAAATGGAAGCCAGATTACTATGAAAGTTATAAAGTGAATGTAAATGAATCGAACGCTCTGGATTTTCCTTCGCAAACGGGAACTCGGGATTGGCTGTTGATGCATAAAGAACTGAGAATTAATCTTTTTTTTTTCAAATTTTCACTTTCGGGTGTGTGGTTTACCTTTAATGAATGAATTTGCGAAAGCTTATTGCGAAGTTTGCACATTGCTACAAATGGAACAAAAAACACTAATGAAAGCTCCTCGTTGGTCATGATCCAAATGAGAAATGTTCATGATTGGCTTACAGTAAGTCATATAACAGACGACCGACACATGAAATACCAGAAACCGAAGTATTTCAAAAACCAAAGTAGCCCCAAAGTGGCCCAAGAGTGGTATCTACAACAAATTCGGTTTCTGTGCAAAATTATCAAAACAAATTCCGAATCATTTTTTACTTACCAGCTTTACAAAATCCTCTTTTCATTTGTATGACATTATCAGCCTCTGCTGTTGTTTCCACACTCTTTGGAACAAATTCCACAGTCAGCATTGTGGGAAGACTGAAAGCCAACGATATAGTCCATACCAACAGGATGACTCTTACTGTGAGTAATTTTCCCAAGTAAAATCGTTTGAACACTCGGAATCTCTCAAAAACAATAGCAATAACATTGAGTGAAAACAAGCCGAGTATTGTATCTGCAAAGAAACAAATAGGTATTTATAGACCTTGATGATTAAGGATTGTTAAGAAGATAAGGGTTTCTCTCATCAAGCTGCTGTGGCTTACTTTTCAATACGTTTATGAACTCGCACATTCCGTGGCCTCGGAGATTAACCACTGCCGTACTGTCGGCAACAAGAAGCACTGACAAAAACGCAAGTATTATGGCAACAGTTGACAAATGCCCTACCAGCACAAGTTGCAGGCTGCTTTCTCCGCCGACGTGGCAACAGCCAAACTTTATAAAGAACTTTGAAATTTATAAGAACGCTGGTTAGCAAAATCAGTGTTAGCGTGACAACTACCCAGGCACCTGCCAGTGAAGGGTTTGACGACTTGCCAGGTGTCGGTTTACTTGTTGATGTGATGTTGTCAGTGTTGTCTTCCATCGGAGATATCGATATCACACCAGTAATAACCTCCTGAGGAAGCCGTGTCATTTTGCCCCGGTTAGTACGTAAAGGGAATTTTCAAAAGCACGTTTAATTATAGTAAGCTTTTATCATGTTTGTTAACCAAAGATCAAGTCCCAAATGAACTTTTTCATTTTTTTAAAGGATTTTATACGTGTTCTTTCAAACAAACCAAAATTCGCTCAACTTCACTACAAAAGGCTAAAACAGACTGTCGATCTACGCGTAGCTACGATTGTTTATAAAAAACTCGGTACATGAAGAGCTAAATCCAAAATAAAAGCCCATTCAAAGAAATCTGGAATGCGTCACAATAGTACTTACCATGCTTTTAGGTTTTAATTAGACTAACAAGAAGAAATGGTATATATACCACCACCACGTAATAAAGAGATTTCTTTCAGTTTATACACAATGTTCGTTGCTTAACCGTTTATCTCTCGGGTATTGCGTACAGCCCTTCGTTGGGCCATTCGCTGGAGTGAAAATAAGGACAACCATGAAGTAGAGGAAAGCATGTCACTTCTAATAGTTTTTATTTTATATTTTGGATTTGACGTAATGATTACAGAGATGTTTTCCACTTGGGTATGTATTTTATTTTAAGCATAAGAGTTTCCAGTCAACTGTGTGCAAAATAAGCCCATGCGCCATAGTACTTAAAAACTATTTACCATAAAAGGGAAAATGAACAGAAGAGAAAACTTTAAAAAAAAAACAATTCGTTTTAGTCTCAAAAAGTTTTCCAAGAATACATCAATTGATCAAAAGTTTCTGTGACTTTATACGCGCTTGAAAGCTTCCACTTTCATCCGTCTAAAATCAACAGGGACACAGTCAGATTGACAATTTGATCCAGAGCGTTGAG
>JAAXOA010004609.1:0-10117 GCA_036561885.1 Salina celebensis
GTCATGGCCCTTCAAGAGGCTTCTGAAGCTTACTTGGTCGGACTTTTCGAAGATACCAACTTGTGCGCCATCCACGCCAAGCGTGTTACCATCATGCCAAAGGACATCCAATTGGCCAGGCGTATCCGTGGAGAACGTGCTTAAATTATGCCAACAATGAAATGATAACCCAACGGCCCTTTTAAGGGCCACCAAAATTTACAAAGAGCAAATTATGCAGACATGAGTGGAGACAAAGATAAGATGAGAGATAATGCAACTTCCCACAACAGTTGGTTTTTCGGAAACGCACATCTTTTAAAAACCTATTTCTTTGATATATTGATGTCCAGATGGTCCTCTGTCTGATGTCAGGACTCTAAAGGGTTTTGATTCAAAACCAACTCAAAGAAAATTACAATACAATTATTAAGTGTCGGTAGACACTTTATGCGGATGCCGGATTTGTCCGTCCTGTCTGTTCGTCAAGCTCTCTATTTCCGAAAATACTTGATGGATTTCAATGAAATATTGCACAATTGTTCCTTAGGACAATTGGGTAAGGGGCGTTTCAATTTCAGAGCAATGACCAAAGTTAATTGGTCAATTATATTTAACGATCTTGCATCGTTAATAATGCCCAAAGTTTCTTATTCGCAATTTCGATAGAGCTCCTTGATCGGATCATGTTTGCTAATGGCGTCGGTGTGTTATGCAATAGTCTTCCCTGTTTAATTGGCAGTTAAATTTAACGATAATGGGTTGTCTTGTTCACTCAATGTCGATTCGATTGTCAGTTTATGGCTATGTAGAGTAGAGTCTTCTGTATAGTAGGAAGAATCCTTGAAAAATAATATAGACAACTACTGCAAAGGTTTTCTCCAATGTTCATTGAAACTAATTTCTCATTTCATATGAATAGCGTTACGCTATTAGGGTAAATGTGTGAGCATGAAGACATGTCTTTCTTGCAACTGTCTTTATATCCAATCAGCTGCTTGGCCGCCAAACCACTGATTCCACATATTGCTGAAAGTACACTGGAATTAAAGGGAGTGATTTATACCAGTGAAAATTTTGTTAAAGGACAATTTTGCAGCCAATTTTGCTGACCGTCGTGTTGAAAGATAAGTGAAATCGTTTATACCGTTTTTGTAGCATTGAGAATTGGTAACGGCTGAGATTTGGTGCGAGGCATCCTCATGAGAATAATTTTAGTAAATATTAAGCAGTACGTATTGTTTCTCTAGCTAAATCACACAGGGGCATGACAGGCATAATTCAAAGCATTTTATTCTTGGGGCTGGAGGACGTATAAAAATGATTGTTTACAGGCATAAAAAGTGCTCGAGAAATGTTTCCAAGTGATCATACGATGGTCTTGAAGGCATAAACCATTGTTTACGGACTAAACTCATATTCGAATGATGGCTAAACAGTATGCGGAGTAATCATAAAGTCACTTGGAAACATTTCGCGAGTACTTTTTTTATACCTGTAAACATTCATTTTTATTCTTCCTCCATCCCAGATTTTAAGTAAAAAGTTACTTTTTTCAATAAAAGTAGCGTATCTACGTATACTCTTTACGTCTTTGAAATCATATAATTATTATTATATACTTTTGATTAAACCCAGAACATATTAGTGCACGTTGGTATCGTCATGGTATCGTTGTTCAATATAATTAAATCAGTGATTACGTCTTCTTTTACAGATGTCATAGCTTTGCGGAACCAAAAAACCTATGTATGATCCTGTTTAACGTCGTGCAAACTAATCAAAATGAACTCTTGGCAAACTGATTGCATTGAGAAAAATCTCCGATCTCTTATTGAATTCACCAGGTTTTCCGAACAATTAAAGGCTTCTTTGGTTAGCAAAAGACTACTGAGCAATGAAGAAGTGCAGGTCTTGGTAAGTTTGCATTTTACCATTTATATAAATATTAACTCTCGATTAGTTCGGAATATCGGGCGACCAATAAATTATATTTGTACTGATAGACAATGAAAGAAATAAATTATGGCCATATCCGGGCGGCTAGCGAGCTATATTCAATTTTACAAACAAGAACAAGCGGTTTCTTTGGTATGATGGAAGCTCTAAAGGAAACCCACCAGACGGGCGCTTGGAATATCTTCAGGTGCGGAGTACAAGAAAAACTTTCTACTGTTTCCGTGAAGGTTTCGGGCGATATACTTCCACTGAATGAACTGTTTACCTCATGGACTAATGAAGATGCTGAGGAATGTTTGGATTCAGAAGACACGATGGAGGAATTTCATAAACTACTATTAAATGACCCTATTGTGTTAGACATAGACAAGGCTTTACTCAACACCACTACACATCCGCTTTATATTCCAAGATTTGTGTCAAACCGAGTTCTCTTGGATGTCAGTGCTTTCAAACAAAACTGTGAAGATGTGTTTACTTTCAAAGGAATAGACAGATACGACTTGGTGGAGATTGTTGACCCGTATCCAGTACGATCATCAGAAGACCAACTGACAGTGATAACTTGTCGGCATATATATTTGGACGACGATGATGATTGGTATGACCTAAAGGTCTCTACAAAAGCTCCATTGCACCTAATACTTAAAGAAGAAGACCAGTTTATACTACAGAGGTCTACCCAAATCACGGATACAATTTTAAACCACAGTTCAAACTTTCAAAAGCATAAAGAAGCGTTTATATCTGAAGACAAGTTTGCCGAGGAGATTTTGTCAAACCAGGATACGAAAGGAATTTGTGTTTGTGACATTCCTGGAATGGGAAAGACTTGGCTGCTGCAAAGTGTTGCAAAAAAACTGCAAACATTATCTGAGCGCACTCTAGTGCTCTATATTCAACTACCCACTTTGGGGAAATCTTTGGGAGGATTGTCTAGACTACCGGAGGAACCGTTCAGGTACATTATTGAGGTGTACTGTTCCTCCAAGCTGTTGTCAACCATTTTGAAAAATCACGCCAAAAGGAGTAGCTTGAATTCGATTCTTATTCTTGATGGATTTGATGAATTGCGAGAGGATAATGTGAAAGTAACAACTGAGTTTCTAAAACAACTTATTACTGACGACAATATACGATTGGTTATCAGCTCTAGGCCCCGTATGCGACAGTACCTGGAGCGAACATTTCAAGTAATTTCGTTCGACATTCTACCGTTTGGACGGGAAGAACAAGTGAAAGCCATTGTTAGCCAGTGGCTAGTGAATTTTCCAGACAGCGAAGAACAATTGAGAGAATATGCGGAGCACTGTATTTTGGCAGTTAAAGATATTCAATGTGAAGACAGCAAGGACATTTTGGGTGTTCCGTTGAAATGCTATATACTAGCCGAAGTGAACGCCATACGCGCCCAGCAAATCGCTAGAAGAAAGAAACAACTGAAAGTGGCTGAAGAAGCTGTTGTTAAGTCAATTTGTGATTTGTATGAAAAGTTTGTGGAGTCTAGAGTAACTAAAGTCCTTGAGCCTAACGCCAGCGACATGATAAAAAGAGTCTTATTTTTTCACATATTTCTCGCTCTTCAACTGCTTATGCCAGCAAAACTAACTCTTTTTCTCGATAGTTATTGGTATTTTGAGAATGAAAGGATTCGGCCAATTAAAACTCAAGAAATAGCAGTAAAAATTGGAATTGTGAGTTTAGATAGTAACTATCAGTTTGTGTTCCTTCATAGGAGTTTTGCTGAGTATTTCGCGGGACTGTTTTTTGCCGATTTTTGGAAAAAACTAGATAGTTTCGATGACGGAGTTGTTAAATCAGTTGGATATCACTTTGTTAAAAATTTGCTGAAAACATCGACCAACGACTACCATGCTGGTTTCGTGGAACTTAATTTTACTAGAAATTGCTTAGGTAAATTTGACACTAAGAAACTTAGTGGGTTTGACAACAGAACAATATTGTGGTTTATGAACAGCATGTGTAAACCAGAAACTCAACTTGTGCGTAAATTCAGGGATTTTCTTGACGAAGGTCAAGATTACGTCTTTTCAGACTTCAAGAACATGCTCAAAACCGAAGTTTTTGGAATTATTATAGCATGCATTGAGGAACAATTCCAATCTATTTTATCCTTATTTCTGCAAATTGTTCAAGTTGTCTTTGAACCCTGTGAGTTTCCTGCAATACTTTCTCTCTCGGATTCTGATAGCCGAAAATGTGCGGTCGAAGATATATGCTATCTGCTTCGTTACAATATTAAACAACTTCCAGATATGTCAATAGCTAGTGTTCCTCTACTACTATATCGTACTGCACTAAGAGGCTTTCCAGAAACTACTCACGAAATAATCAAAACTTTTGTAACACCCGAAGACAACTACGTGCTAAAAATCTGTGATAAGTTTCCATTGACGTTGGTCTCACCGTTGGAAATATCCATTACAAGAAATGACGTTGATATGTTCGCGTATCTTTTCAGCAAAGTCAAGCTTCCTGTAGAACGGCTGATACTCAGGTGTCTGTTAGGAAGGAAACTTAGTCCAGCTGATATAATCAAGAGAGTTGACATTTTTCGGAGAATACTGGCGGAAAACAAAAACAAAGTATGGACAATGCATGTCCAGGACCTTGCAGTATATCTGGAGAGTGCACCTATAACGGAAGTATTTAATCAAACCCGATGGATTGATTTTGCATTCAATCACAATCTCAGTCTTTACGAGCTGCCGCGTTCAAACAAAGTTGCTCTGTTAGATAAGACTTTACATAAGTTTGGAGACACTCAACTGTTTCAGTTACTTCATATTTTATTTGGAATGAATTGGAGTTTAAGGTACGTTTTATTTTGCAACATTATTTGCTCGGCAACAATGATCCAGTGGACAAGCTAAAAATTTCTACGTAAATAGTAAAAAACATGAAAACATTGCGCTATTTCTTTTTTTGACGAGTTTTGTACTTGTGTAGTAGAAATACAAAACCTATATGATAATACAAAACCTAATAGTGTTTTAAAGTGTTATGTATAATGGGACTATATGCATTTTCCCACTTTTGTAGTAAAGATCCATTTGGAGTTTCAACTTCACTTTCAACTCTGAAGTTTCAATGACTGGAAAGCGTGAAACTTCCAATGTGTGATATAACTTGTGTACGTTAGAATATATCAGTAATTACTGAGGTGCGAAACCGACACATTTGTTGATTGTGGCTCCTATTTGTCTATTGCCCATTGTTCACGATAAAAACGAAAAGCGTAGAAAGAATGGATGCGATGTTTCGTAGTAAGAGTTACAATTAATCTTTTATTTGTTTATAACTCCGTCCGCAGTAAACTATTTAGCATCCACAAATCTTACGAATAAGTCCAAACTTATTGGGTACCATGAGCATAAGCTTACATTCCTCTAACCTACCATCCGAGCCAATAGCCCTGGTTTTCGACGTGGATTATAATTCTACTGTTTGATTATTAAACACAGTATGATTTCCGTTGGGCCCGGTCTTTGTTGACGAAGTCTTTTTAGAAATTTTATTGTATTATATATCCATATTATATCTAGTATCTTATATTATAACCGTTTTATATCAATAGCGCTCGTCGGGAAGAGAACTTACACGATGAGTTTCCCTTTAAAGCTGAGGAAACACTCCAGTCCTTGGACTTGATGGAAGCCCACGAATGTTTCGCAGTTATCTCTGACGATTTCTCTTTTCGTTTCGGAACTATTCAGAGCCTTGAAACGCTGAAAGTTTTACTGCGCCTTCATCCACAGTTAAAGAAAAGGAAGCCTGACGGTATCGACTATTTACATGTTGCTGCTCGGATAGGAGCCGTCGATTGGATTGAGTATTTAGTGAAAGCAGGACACAGGGTAGACCAGGAGGATAGCTTTGGTGACCAACCAATTTTCCATGTTTCTGATACAAACTGTATTGATGTAATACGTGAACTTGTCAAGAATGGGGCTGACATTTGCGCTAGGAATCGTTCGCGACAAAATATTGCACAGTATCTTATACTAAATAATAATCCAGTTTTTAACGAGTTCGTCGAGTACACTTTGACTTTGGAAAGAGGATATCATAAGCTGTGGACAATGAAAGATGACAATGATAGCGCTTTGGAACTTCTCTCAACGCTGTTAGGAAAGACCCACACAACCGTCGAACAGTTCTCTCAAAACTCGAGTTGCTCAGGTCCTTGGGTGAATCCTAAACGACGGCATACGGTCAAATCACTTTTAACCAAGAAGGCTCGGATTCGATTGAGAATTTGGCTAAAGCTAGACACCTTGTTGAACCCAAAATGAGTCCTTGAGAAGATCTAGCTTGGTGACAAAGTTAATGCTAACGTAAAATGACCACTAAAACGTACTTTTATTTCAATATGGTTCTAAATATATTTGAGTTTACCGTGATTCAGCCGTAACCTGATCACCTGATTCATACTAGTTAAATTTTTACAGTAGATTTCCAACTCCTTCTAGTGTAGTTTTCAAGTCAACATGTTTTGTTACGAACCTGGAGCTCTAACGATTAGTATTTTTTTTGGATATTTTACTGGGATAACAAATATTTTATTGTAAGGAAATAATGATACTACAACAATGCACTCTAGAACTACTTTACTCATTACTCTATATAAAGTGAAACTGACAATTAGCTAAAGCTAACTTTAGTTCAAACATGTTCCTAATATATTTAACTTGATGGTAGTTTTATTTCAATATTTTTGTGTTTGAGATCAAATACCTTAATTTTGTTTATTCATGCACTCACACACATTACTCACAATGAATAAAAACTATAGTTGAAGTTGGGAAACATACAAAAGGACATCCATCCATGATGTACATCAACATTTAGTTCATTTTTCAGGAATCTTGAGAAACGTAAAATCTGTGTCAAAATAGGATATTGAAATGCCTTTCTCGACTTGATAGGATGTTTTTCCATGCGGAATAGCTTTATGATAGCTCGGTAAAATCATTGCTTTCATTGCTGAAAAATTAAATATTATTTCACTTTTGAACTCACGTCGGAGACAAACAGAAGAAATAAAGTTATATAAAGAAGCACTACTTTATTACCTACACCTAATCCTTTCTCGATGCAGAAACCAATGATTTATGTTGCTGGTGAGACTTTCACTCTATTTTAAACAATCAGCGAGAAAACAAATCTCCGTGTTTCGCTTTGCTCATCAAGAGTCAGCTGCGGTCACATTGAAGTTTTAACTTGAAAGTTATTCCAGCAGTGACACCTAAGATTATATCTTGTCGGAATAACTAACACATTTAACGACTTTACGAACATATACACGAACAAATATTGTTTGAATCATGCTTCCAATTCCAAGGTTAGTGTCCATTTTTACTTGTTTGAAATCAATGCAACAAGTTACACAGCATAAAAAAGGTCAGGGAAAAACTACATGATGTTCTAGCCATCTCTTGAAGAAGCTCTATTTGGAGATTGCATTCATTTGAATATAAATGTTACTTACTAACCACGAGACATAATAGCTTGTGGCTTTTACATCACAAATACTTATAGAATAGAAAGAATTTTACTGTTAAAAATTTGTTGCATTATGTACTTGTTGATAAACTCGTCAGGTTCTACTTTTACTTTAGAAAGACGTATTCCATTCTGATATTTTCTGCTAATGCATCAAAAGAAGTCAACCCCTTTTTTCAAGGTCATTGAAAACATACATTAAGCACGCCAAAAACCGTTCCTCTTTGTTGCTTGTTAATGCGGGGATGGTGAGCAGCAAAACATGTTGTGAACATTAGCAAAATACAAATATCATCCATTTGTAAAATCTTCATAATATTGATGCAAAGCGAAAGAGGCTCATAAATATGTAGACACTCTTACAATGTTAAACAAGTTTCCAAAGTAAACCATGAATCAGTTTTGGTCTTGCTTTGCTGTTGATAACATTACAATAAATGCCTTAGTCTATCATTTTTATCATTTCTTTCCCTTTTATCCATTCTATCCCTAAAATTGTTGTAACAAAACGTAATTTAACTTACGATCCCTAACACCCGTTCAGTAATTTTACTTTGTATGACTTTGAACATTTATTTTGCAGAGACCATCATTGAAAGCCGAAGGTTTTTTTCGCACGTAACTTTTTACTTACTTTTACCTACGATCAAGTTTTTATTTGGAGTTTCATCCAAGTACTCGCAACTCTATTATACCTATCAAGTAAAATCACTCGCAGTTGTTTCAACGTCAGTAATGAAACTCACAAATTTATAACTCTGGAGGCATAGGCATTGCGAATTGCTCTGTTGTCGTGTGTAATTATCCCTGCCTCATTTATAGATCCACTGATCACCCATTCAAAAAATTCTTCTTTCTTTGTCGGTTGTTTACACTGGAATTCTTCCCGAAAGGTAGACAAAAAAATGTTAAATAAAAATCTTATCAAATTTTAAAGTTAAAGGGTAGGGTTTTTAAGCGTAATTGTTTGGTCCACTTAGGAGTTTTCACTTTTGAATTTAAACAGGTTTTTTTTTTCAGAATCATTAAAATCATAAAAAATTGGATGGGAAGCTTGATCATTGATAAACGTTGTACATCAAACTCAGACTGAGAATAGGAATATGGTTTTCAAGTTCAACTTTGTTTATTCGAAGAGCACCCCTCCTGCAAAATAGTTCAACAAAAAAACATCATCGTAAAAACCCTGAATTTAAGATTTATGGGGTTGAACTGTGTGTCACCACTGGCAGGACGGCAAAACACATAAAAGCGTTGAACTGATATGATTTTTAAACGTATAACATTTTGAGCCCTGTGACACCAAGTACATTTAAGAATTGTGGTCTTTTTCAACTACTTGAAGAGAAAAGCCAGCCAGCTTACTTCGTACTTATAATTATATGATTATGATATTAAGTTGTTAGTACAGTGTTTTTACTGTTTCCATTGACGGATATAGCTTTTCAGGGCTGAACGAACTTTTTGTGGTCTTTCCTGTACCTTCCGTAGTTGCAATTGTCGATAACCAATGTTATCAGGTGAACAAATAAAGATACGGAGTGAGAGATTATCAGGATTTAGTGGCCAACTTGTATTCGAGATATACCAACCTGTTAATTCTGTCGTTATGTTGGAAATAAAACTTTGGAATGTCATTCAAATAAATTTATCAATTTTAATGGTTCAGTGATAATTTGTTTTTAAAAACTGGGTGGGTTGTAAAGAGTCCGTTTGATGCAGTATTTTTTTGCGATACAAATATTTGAAACGCTCTAAATATTGTACCTGAAACCTAAAATATTGTACGCTAACAAAATTAATATTGAACGTAGAACTTTTCATTATAGAAAGGTTGTTATGTTGATTCCGGATGAATCGAATTAAATGTAGTCAGAATATCACATTCAAACCGACTGTCTAATGATGGAGCTCTGGGAAATGGAACATGTTCAGAAACACCTGCCTAAACTTTTGAAGTTCACGCAGTGCAACTCCTCGCTCAAGGCATCACTTTTATCAACTGGAGCATTAAGTGACGAAGAAGTCTGCATGCTGGTATAGTACTTACGTTTTGACTTGTGTATTACATCTATATTTTATAATTATAATTACTAAGTAGCGAAGCTACTGTATGCGAATGCCAATATATGTCTCTCCGTCCGGCTGTCCCTTCTGTTTCTATGCAACTAATCAATCGATTTCAATCAAAACTGGTGCGACTGTTGCTCAGCAGGGTATAGCTGAGCAACTTCAATTTATATTTAGAGTTGATTGACCAAATAAAATTAATATTCGCAATTAATGTGAACGATAACACGTCGCTGGTCAGCATATCTTCTACAAGGTCTATGATATAGCCATTGCTTCGCCACTTTTATGTATAATATGTGTAATACGTAATAAATGTTAAGGAAGCTAAATCCATTCCATTTTATTACGAAGCTGAACTTTGTTCAGCTAGTAATGAGATCGCTGGCTGCGTCTGTCTGTCTGTCCGTCTGTCTGTCCGTCTGTCCGTCTGTCTGTCCGTCTGTCCGTCTGTCTGTCCGTCTGTCCGTCTGTCCGTCTGTCTGTCCGTCTGTGGGTGCTCTACAGGTCGTACCGTTTGACCGATTTCAACCAAATTTGGCAGGTTGATCCTTTGGCCCATAAGGAAGATCCCTATTGTTTT
>JAAXOA010004610.1:0-10109 GCA_036561885.1 Salina celebensis
CCATTATACTTAATGCTTTTCTATCACATGAAAAGTACTTTTCCTTACAAGTGGATTTGATTACCTGAACAAGGATTAATTCAAACAATTGATGTAACAATTTCTATCTCTATTTTTCAAACGGGAATTTCCAAAGATTCAATAAAGTAGAGACTCAAACGTGTTCAACTAAAGATAACTCGCATTTCCAACCCGCATTTGTATTAGGTATAGTATAAAATTTTGGCAGCTTAACGAATGAATCATCATCAGGATAATGATATCAATGACATAACAAAAACGGCAAATGATTTACAGAATAAAACGGTTTGTAGTATGCATGATATACCTTAGAGTAAATTATAGGCAAAACAAGAGCCTCCCAAGGCCAGATCACACATTCCAAACAAAACTGAACTAAAATATTATAGCCTAAGTATTTTATGCAACATATCACTAATAAGTAAGTACTATCTGTTTACAAGTGCGAAAGCGTTTGGAACCGAAATTATGCGTAAGGAAAAGTCATCAAAACTCCAACTCCTGTAATCAGTTCTTATTTCACAACGAAAACATGTTTAAATTATTATTTAGTGAATAATTCTTCATTTTCATACAATACGACATTCATTTGTTACTCCTAAAATCTACTGAATTGTCTTGAAAAGTACATCGGCCAAGATACGAAGAATTCGTGGAAGGATATTAAATCGGACGTGTACAGGTGTGTCAACCTTCGTTCATAATCGTATTTAAATGATGGTAGAGCTGGGAGATTTTTAAAAAGGGGTTCCCATCAAAATTAGTTTTTACTTATAGTCATAGTTGGCAAACTTCTGAAAGATATATTATTTCGTTCATTGTTATATGAAGCATTATTGAAAACATTTTATCGCTCAGATATTCGTCGAGAGCCACTCAAAAGCCCTGTCATGTATCTTATAATATAAATAAAAATGAAACACGTATTGGTTTTGGAACTGTAATCATAAAGGATACCTTACCAAACATTTCGCACAAATAGCAAAAGTATATCAGTTACAAAATCATTAACAAAGTATTCAACAACAAAATCTATTTTATGCTTGGTATAAACAAAAATGTACACTTAAAGCTCTTACAAAATTTAAATGTGCGCGATGATTAAAACAGTTAAGATTAAATTAACACGAAGAAAAACTGCACCGTACATTTTCTCGCTATACATTAAGTACTGAATCACTTGCAGTTTTAGTGAACAATTTTGTTATGCTCTCTTCGCTCAACGGTTAAGGATGAAGGGAGTTTATACATTTTTTTTTCATGGAAAGCTCTTTTGATCAATATTATGCGTTCACCAATCCTGTTCTTGTGTTTATGTTTCAGTCGCTGAGTTAGGCACTTAATGATTTTTTTAACATTGTATAAAATAAACAATTGTAAGAAAAAGTGATAACAAAAAAAATTAACAACAGTTGTATCAAACGTTAAAGGAAATGAGAAGAAATTATAGCGGATATTCTCGACGTTTTTCAACTTTATGACCGGTATGACCTCTGATGACAGCGTCATTTGGATCTTCACATTGAATTGCTCCTTCATCTTCTTGAGTCAAATATTCTCCTTTATGTTGACTTAAATACCTGCCTATGAGAATGGCCATGATGACTATTAGTAAAAATAGAATGGCTAACACTGCACCCAACACGGCCGATTGGGTGTTTCGGTAAATTCTTCGGATTTTCTCCTCGTCCAATTTTGGAGCTGGANAATTTTGGAGCTGGACGCACTTCGGGGATTTCGGTGGGATGGGTGAAGGGCTCAACGCTGCAGAAATCCTCGACAAGCGTTTCTGCACAATGTAAGAAAGTTTGGGTTAGTATTTTAAAGTATTGAACTTTGGCAATAAAATTCTAGTAATTTTATCTGAGTTTGCGTACCAGGATAGGAGTAGATGTGTTTAGGACGATCTTCTTGAAAATAGTATTTCAATGGATAGATATCGTCAAATTCAACCCGAGAAATGCATCCAACAAAGCCTTCTTTCATTGTTTCATTTTTGCCGATGTATAAATATTCAATATTGTTAAATTGAGCATCTGCTGAAGCTTTCACATCAAACGTGAATATTTTGGGCTCAAAATTGTCCACCTATAGAATTCATAGACAAATTTGACATTCAAAGCTCCTTAACTTTGTTAGCTGATATGAAAATTGTATTGACCTACCTTCATCACCAGTTTTGTACCAGATTCCATACGGCTTATTTGTACATCGTGATACTGGCCTGTTGCAAAGTTTTGGTCCGGGAAAATGAGCTCTTGCCGTTCAAAGCCAAAGTCGAATACAAGCCGAAGATGACCGCTGTTTGACACCATGAGAGTAAGATATTCTCCTGTGATATTACTGAATACTCCAAGGAGAAAGCCTCTTGGTTCAGTTGTAGTAAAACCAACGCGGAACTTTTCGGCAATGGTGGATTTGTAGGATCCTCTAAACTCATATTTCACCATTGAGTTGGATTGCAAATTAATACCAATTTCTAAAAAAAGACAAAACGTTAGCAATAAAACCAACGCGGAACTTTTCGGCAATGGTGGATTTGTAGGATCCTCTAAACTCATATTTCACCATTGAGTTGGATTGCAAATTAATACCAATTTCTAAAAACAACAGAACGTTAGCAGTTAGCGAATGTTGCAATTTGCAATGGTATGTGTGATATTTTTTCATAAAAATATTTACCATCTGCGCAAATCGGTCCTTTGAAAGCAGTAAAGCGACAATCACAGGTATAGTGGTCATATCCTTCCTCGCATGTTCCATTGTTGAGACAAGGTCCTGAGTCACACTTGCCACTACAGCCTACTCCAATTCCATAGGTTTGAGATTCAGCAGCCGTTTTCATGTCCAGCATAATTCCGTTGACCATTAAGGACCGAAGACATCCCACGTAGCCATCACGGAAATCGTAGCCGGATCCAACATAAAGTTCGGAATTCAATTCAATTGCTCTCACTTGACCAGCAGGTTGTTGTACAGTTGAGGATTGGGAGCCGTCGACAACCAACCTGGCTTGTTTTCTGTTCTTTTCCAAATGAACAGAATGCCATGAGTTATCGTTTAACTGTGCGCTTGTAAGCACATTCACTCCCAGTGGCCCTGATCCTGACTCCATTTGAAATTTGATCAGATTCCCGTTTATAATTTCTACTTTGATGTAATCCGTTATGCCTTTGCTATGCAGGATAACAGCATTTGTAGTTGTTGTCTTAAATTCAAAGTAGATATCCCAACTGTGCGAAAGATCATTTGGAGTTGGAAATGTAAGAGCAGCGTCGGGAAGTCGGAATGTGACAACATTATCATAAAGATCTGTGAATCACGAAATTCTCTGTTAGGATTTTCATTTTATATGTATTACATTTTTATAACAATTCAACTCACTGTCGCCTGAACATTCTAATGGTCCTAATGTGAAGCGACCCCTCTTTTCGTCTGAGACTGTGCCGGTATCCCCCACTCTTAACTCTCGTACTGGAAGATAAGTCATATCGGTCAAGTACCCTTCATCGCTCAACCAGGAATCCAATCCACTATCACAGTTGCACCATTTATCGGGCATTTCGCAAGTTCCCCGTATTCCACAATCACATTTCATCGAGCCAGGTAAGCTGTCTCCCCTATTTGACGGAAATTCACAGTTAATTAACCACACCTGTCGGTATTTCTCATAAAAATTATGCATTAAACGTAAACTTGCCAGTAGTCCATTGGTTGGTTTTGCCTTGAAACCCACCAGGTACTTGGTGTCCACAGATCAGGATTCGTGACTATTAAGCACAAAAAAATACCGTTATAAAAATGACAAACCGTTTCCTTCATTGTCTTTCATTGATTATCTCCATCAGCCATTTTTGTTTTATTACCTGGAGTCATGAAAAGCCGAGAATTTTTGCACTCATATTTGATGAATTGCCTGCAGTCAATACTTCGATTTATGACAGCTTCCATTTGCGGGAAATCTCCATCATAATTGATGATCTGTACGAAACTACCGGGAGCTTCATAGCCATCAACAGAAGTTGGATCTTCGTTCATATGATGAATAATAGTTTGCGTTTTGCCATCATGGTAATATTGGCACGTAACTGGGAATGGTTTTAATGGACCAGAGCCATCAACATCAATGATCACTTCAGATGCTTGACTTGTTCCATGAACGTTTCTGTATGCCTATAAATTCAGAAACAAATATTGTTACATACTTAATTACCAATTTCGCGAGTTTTATAATGGTTATAATCGGTTAGACCATGGTTCTAATCAAGTACCTGGCATGAAAGCGGATGCAAAGGCATATGACAAGTAGCTCCCGTATAACCAGTGTCTCTACATTCGCATTCAAATTCTGTCGATGTTTGTTTGCACTTTGACCCATGCTCACACGGATTCGGGTTACATCTGTCCAGCATTTGGCAGCTGTCAAATCGCAAAGTATCTTTGCAGCAGTAGTTGTCCTTCCAGTCATTTGGATTGTGGAAGTTTCCATCAATGGAAATTTGTCGTAGGCAACCCACATAAGCGGAGTTGACATTAGATGATGATGTCGTAGAAGACGTCTCAAAGACAACGGAGGCCGGTAATCCTATATAGAATAGACAGAATGCAGGTGTATTTTGTTTAGACTGTCCATCCGCATTATGCTAAAAGAGAAGAATCTTAGGATAACGTATGAGTATTTCTGCTTACCACCAAAGTAATATAGGCCACCAGTAAAAACTTTAATAAGTCTTGTTGTTTTTACATCTCTTTCATCAACAGATAACGTAATCAAAGTTTTGACTTATGGTAAACACAACCCTATGCCAAAGACCGTCATTGAACGTATGTGGGAAGTTGTCCAAGACAAGTCGTGGAGTTGACTCTGTCGATATTTCCACCATCAATTTAGATTTTTCCAGATATAGCTGTATACAAGAAATATTTATAAGATTTTGATGATATCTTTATGTAATTGTAGTTAGTAGATCATCAAACAAACCTTGAACCAGCCGACAGACGTAAATTTATGGTATACAATCACTCCGTAGTCTTGATAAGTACGGAATTCAAAAGTAATATTCAACCGTTGGACGCCCTCATACCCTTTAAGCTTTACATGAGTCCTTTGACTGCTTCCAGCTAGGAACGTTACTGGAACTACATTCGACTCGGGGCAATTGAATAACGTGAAATTTTTGTAATAAGTATTCCACTCTTCGTCATAAGGCGGATTTGCCAAATATGAAATCACATTGGTCTCATTCAAGTAAAAGTTTTCTATACAGCCCGTGAAATTTTTCCCAATTATTAACCCTTCGTCTGGATTTGGAACTGCTCCAATGTAGAGCTACATAAGAGGAAGAGAAGACAAGCATTTTGGCACATTGTCACACTTTTTTTTGCTGCATCATCCTAATAAAACAAAATAAATCTTACGATTTTGTCCAAATCCAGCTGCTGGAAATCCCCTTTGATAACCTCTTTTACTTCAACACGGTCTACTGTAAATGTTACTTGATTCAAAAACCGGGTTATGGTAACGTCATGCCAGAGGTTATCATCGAGAAGAGATCCAGCGGTCACTGATGTCATTATATTTGACCCTGCATTAACATATCAATAACTTTTATGTAACAAAATGCCTCAAATCATTTATTCGTGAGAGTCTTTCATGTTTGCAAAAGTTTACCTAAATTCACATTCAAAACCAAACGATTGTCAACTAGCTGAAGAGCAAAGTAATCACTTTGTGTTCCCTTTGAGTAAATGAGAACTCCATCAGGCAAGGCAGTTCTGAAGCGGAAGTTAATCACATCCCTTCGAGATCGTATAGGATACCTTGTTAAATTTCGGTATACAATGGAAGTACCATTGAAAGAGAGCGTTTCGCTGACTGTGATTAAAAAAATATAATTCCATGTTGAAACATTGAGCGTACTTAATTAGGGCTTGGTGTGCTTGACAAATATTTACCGTAGTCACAGCCATATAACTCAACCCTCATTGAAATCCTGTCTCTCCATCGTGTCGGGTTGATTCTAATGTACTGAGCAATTATAGGTGTTTGGAAAGTGTTGCTGTGAATGTTAGTCCCATCTGAGTTACCTTTGAATAGCTGCGGACACGTAACAATTTTATTTACATTACAGGAAAAATCTACACAAAGATTTGTCATGAATTCAAAACGACTTTCAAGAGAGTTTCATCATAATTAGTAATATTATTTGTTATTGCAAGTTAAATCCCGAAAGTGTGATAGAATTATAGGAAAGCTAATGTGATATGCGATGTGGTCCAATGAAAGAGATTAATTACCTCTCCACTAATTGGATCAGTGTACGAGGAAGCCCCGGCATTATTAGCAAAACCCCCACCACCAGCAAAAGCACTCATCCACCTTTCTTTGTCATCACTGTACTGCACATTATACTCGGTGACATAGGCTCCATCATAACCAATTGTCCCAATTTTTCTAATCTTTTTAGGTTTACGAAGATCTATGTACAGAGACTGATAGTAATTTGAAGTTTCAGGCTGCCACGCCAGTGAACCACTAGCCTTGGCCGTTGTGCTGGATTTTACTACAGAATCAAAGTGCAAAAAGGAAACGATAGAACAATGATTTAGATACATAGTAGGTTAACAAAGGTCCATTGACGAAAGTTAGTTATTTATAGCTATTGTGCATATTTTCCCGTAGAATTATATGAAGGACTACTCTAAACCTTCCCCATTTTTCAGGTTATGAATTATGGTTATATTTTCCAAAATATTAAAATGTTAGAACGAAAAAGTTAAATGAAAATTATAAATTTAAACTTAAATTGAAAAAAGTTAGCCGCAGTTCCAATGCAAGAGCATGTAGTAATGGAGTTTTGGAACTTATCAAAGTACAAAACGAAGAAAATATAACAAACTTAAAACAAACATAATTATACCTTGTTACTTCCATCATTTTCCTTGTAGTAAGAGTAGTCAAGCTCATTAACTGCGTACAAAATTGCGTACTCTATGGCATACTCAAAAGAATGAGCTCTTCCTTGAGTATCAATTTTAGTTATGTTTTTAATCGACCCCAAGTCTATTTGGAGATATTGGTCATAATCCGAATTTTCGGCAGTCCACGCATTCCCAGCTACCACATATCAAAAGTAAAACGTAAACGGAAAAAACAAAAATAATATAACATAAATTTCATGCATAAGACAAAAAACAGACACATAATGAAATAATATACACGAGAAAAATAATTCCAAGAAAATTGGTACAGGCATGTCTCATGCATAAAAATGATATAAAAAACATGCCGGTCAACATCGTATGGAAAAAAGTATTTGACAGATTTATTTTTTTCTTCTGTTGTAATAAGTTATGGATTATGATTATGCTAAAATAGAATTAGATAAAATCTTACAATACATCCGGGCCTGTTCCGGCCCTCTACCAGGTAGCTTGCTTGTTGCGGTCAGGATTGCGTTTGTATCTTCGATCAACGGATACTCGCAGTATGCTGGAACAAAATATATTGAAATCAGCCATCAGCCAATATTGCTCAAATTGATTTGATTTTGTAACAGAATTTTGTAGCAATTGCTACATTCTTGGAGCATGTCACTAAACGCTTACCGTCATAACTCCTTGTGACGCCAAAGGAGCAAAATAATAATAAAACTAAACTAGAAAATCTTCGATCCATCTTTATTGTCGGAATCATTTTATTCACAAATCGTAATATATGCTACTTTAACCCTTCCAAGTATTCACACAATCACTTTCCGCGAAACGTGAAACATTACGTTTAATTACTGCGGCTTGTCACTTTGTACAAACAAGCCACTTCATATTTTTTCACATTTGCTGGAATGGTATTTTGTATAATAGACTAACAAGCAGTGCCGCTTCTTTCATAAATATTTATTGTCTCCTGCAACGATTCCCAACTTCAACTTCAGCACTGATTTGATTTTCTTTTCACGTGGATAAATCAACTTTTAAAAATCTACAATTCGGTCGTTACGCAAGTGTCGCAGCCCACTTTAAACTTTAATCTCAATTTGGTACTACACACTAATTAACAAAACTTGTAAATGCCATAAGCCTATAGAAAATGCACTATTTACATTTTGGAAAAGACTCCTAGTGAAAGAAGTCTAGCCGTTATATGTCTATTTTTCTATCCAGTTGATGACTCAATGGTTTTTGTTGCAACAAACTTTTTTTTCATGCTTCTTAAAACATGCACCTCTGCCAGAACAAAATAGTTGTCGAGTGAGTAATGTTAAAAAAAACTCTAGACAATACACAATAACCCTCTGATGTTATTCGTTGTAGCAGGTAATTTTATAGTAGTACAGTTTATATAATAGCCTAATAGCCATGTTACAAAAAAAATGTGTATCTGTTTGTATTTGCGGGGCGAGGATTGACTGTTATGATTCAGGAAATTGCTAAGATGTGATGATAGAGGTTGTGCAGAGAGCTTATTAAGAATCACTAGAGTTTTTTCCGAAATACTCTACTGTATTAAAAAAAAGTGTTATGAACATGTATTACACTGGAGTTGCAGGTGGGATCCGCTTTTTTTGTACAGGTGTGTGTTAGTGAGCTCTTCCCCTCTCACATTACTTTTTGATTGTTATAATCATGATATAACCCTTTTTTAGCTGCTGAGAGATCAACAAATTTACACAAGCTGGATCGTACTTGAATCCACTCAGCTTCCCATCAGCAACGACAACACCATTCATAATAACAATATTCTAAAAGAGAGAAAAAGGAAACCGTATGGTAGTGGAAAGCAGAGGAAGGGTGGAAAAAATGCCTGTGCTTTTTTCATATCCACATAACAATTTCATACAAATGGAGTATACCTATATAGAAACAACTTCCAGCCGTTTTTATATGAAAACGGGTTGCTAATGTAGTTGGTATGTGAGCTCCCCAACGACTAAAATCGGACGGAAAAAGACTGTCAAAATGTTCAATCTCAATGCTCTCAGCGTGTGCAAAGGATTTTTCGGTGTAGGGGAATGCTTTGATGGAGAGAATGGTGATTCTTATCTGTAACTCGGAAAACTTTCCTGGTTTTAGTTGCTCGTTTTCATTACGAAAATTGTTAGACCATTTTCATAACACAATTATGTTTGCAATATACTAATACAGAAGGGTTCTTGATTCAGAGAAAGTTTCTTTTGGAGATGCAGTCAGAAAGTCTATTGTTTGTGGTATGCTTTCATATTCTTTTGTTAGTCATGGAATAAACAATGAGGAGAATGCTTATGGTTTGATTCAGTGGTACAAGAGTGGGTTCCCATGCCGATATCAGTGTTCATATTCCATTCATATTTCATGCATTTTCAGATTTTCAGTCTTTCAAAAAGTACTGAAGGAGAAAACACTTTCAAACATTTTATTAAAAACAGTGTCAATTTCAAACTTAGTTCTTCACTCTTAGACCTGCCATACCGAACTTTGGTCTGTTTTTTCCCGTATGTTTAAACAAAACCCACATCTGTTTAGGGAAATTGTAAATTGGACTTTTGAGAATATTGATTTATCCAAACCCTTCAGGAGTCTGCATGATGAAGTACCATTCACCAGATATAATAGACTCAATGGTCTGGCTCATTCCTAATTCTATCTTAACGAAAATCTTTCAACAAACTCAGGAATTTTTTGAATTTCACATGTAGCAAATACTGTCTTGAGACACAATATTAGTCGGTCATTGATATAGATACATATTAAATTGACAAGTAATTACATTGTAATCATTTGGAACGGTGCAAGATTCTGCACATGGTGTTTCTTCAAAGAGAAATGTTGCTATGGCTATAATACATCATATCAGTTTCATGCACTGTACGCTTCTTTGCTAAGAAGATAGTAACCTACACGCTCATACTGGCCAAACAGTTTAGAAGAAAGTTAGCCATGGATTGAAGCGCACATGGCACAGCAACCAATACATCGTATGATTGTGAGGAGAAAAACATGCCGATGATTTTGTCAGATGTGTTGTTGTCGTTGTTGAATTTACGTGATTATGCAACTATTGAGTTAATATTTGACTGAAGGCAATATTTTATAGCTGTTCTCCAGCATAT
>JAAXOA010004611.1:0-10109 GCA_036561885.1 Salina celebensis
TCATATAGTTCAGTTTACAATTCGTACAAAACTCAAATAAATACTCTTACGTTATTCGCACAAAATTTTATTTTATTTATATGTAAAACAGTAATATAAAATGAATTTAACAGAAAATTTTCGCACAAATATTTATCATTCGCAAAAAAATATTTAAAAGCATATTTTGACATGTCACATATTTGAATTCATTTCATACGTATAAATCCTTACTTATGCATGTAATGTCCATATAAGATATGTCTGAACTGGTTGATCACATGACTACTTCGCCATATTTAAAACGTCGATACATATGAACATCGCTTTACATTTTAAATGCGTGTTTGATTAGCATTTAGTACATATGTTGCGGTTTAAAGAATATTTGTAAGGTAAAAATGCACAATAAAGATGTAGCCAATGTAAAGGAAACCCGAAATCACAGTAACCGGATAAGCAATTACTTATGTATGATGGTTTTTTCATTTTCTAGGTCACCTACACTACTATTATGGCTTGCTTGCTTGGCCGCTGAGAATCAGCAATAAGACTATTAATTATTCCTAGCGTAAGATCAGATCCTTGTATCATGAGGAGCGTGAGAATTACTAATTATGTTGTATTAAAGCCCCTTTGAAAAAACTCGTCTTCGTACAACGGTAGACGGTGGAGCACCAAACAAAACTCTTCACAGAAAACAAGTATTCGGGAATCCCAGTATTATCTGTTTGATTTCAGCATACTTGGTTTTATTGGTGCTGCTGAATCTGGATCGGGTTTACACATTCTTCTCAAATCAGACATGTGGAAGCTTATCATAACTATTCTTTTTCCCTGTCATTGACTTCTGTGCGGCCTTCGTGTTGTCACGGTCAATCAATGGAACGACATCGTACAAGGATGTGATTAACTTACCTACTTAACCTACTTTGAGTTCTTTGTCAGCAATTGCATCACACCAATTTCCACTGGGAAAATCTTGACGTCGTAGGACTTAATTATTACAAGTTCATAACGACAATTCTCTAAAGCAGCTGGCGCTTCTTAATAAATTTATTATTTGAAATCAATTACATATTCGATATTTTATTATTATTTGAAGTATATTATTTTTGACTCCTGACCTATATAAACATATAACACTGTTTGCTGGAGATTAGGATAGCAAACATTGTCAGCACCCTTATCGCGAATAAGTGGGTCGCTTAATGTGAACTATTCAACTTGTAAGAGCCGAAACAGAACTGGGCTTTGTTTACCATGTCGAAAAAAATCTGTTTGCCTCCACAAAAACATCAAAATGAAATTTGCAATATTTTTTCGTGATGATAATACATTATGCGATAATAAATGGAACATAGTCCTTTGTAAATCCCTCCGGTTACCTCCAATTGTGTCGTATTCCATCATTCTAACTCAACCTGGCCTCATCTAAATCAGACCTCTGGGAATAGCAGACATGAATTGTCTTAATTATTCACTCTTTGCATTGGTTGGGTTCAGCTTACTTTACATGTCGGAAGGTATAAAATTCTGTTTTTGATCGTTTTACATTTTGAAGTCCATGAGGATAACTTCCCTTTCAATACTTCTACTTAGGTTTCCAATGCTACCAATGCGAGCATGTTGAAGGTGATGTGGAATCATTTGGACTAAAAAGCGATTCTTCATGTAAATCGGGGAAGAAGCCAAAAGATTCGTTGCTTGTTACCTGTCATTTTGAAACTCGTAAGAATATAAGAATTGGGCATGTACATATCTCATAACTTCAATCTTTAACCGATGTTTATTATATTATGACTGAGATTAGAAGATCCTTTTGGCATGAACTGCATAAAAGTAACGTACGAAAACGGAAAAAATAAATATACAATAAGAGGATGTTATGAGGATATGGAGAAAGAAGATTATTGCGCTGACCGTCCATACAGCTCAAGCACCGTGATTCGAACTAAAATGGGAAACAACACTTTACCGGCCCACCAAGGGGTGGAATCAAAGGAAAATCAAAAGACTGAATGTGTGTGCAAAAAAGACAAATGCAATTCCTCGACGACTGTGGCTCCTGTATTTCTGGTAACCGTTTTGTTTAGTGTTTTCATATTGTTTGCAAAATAAAAAATGTATATTTGGAGATTTTGGTGGACAAATACCGAAAATGCTATCAAATAGGGCTTAGTGTGGGGTTGTTCCTACGTTAGTAAATAAAACCAATTTAATACATAATATTTTGTTTGTAATACAGCCTCATTTCATCAGAACGCATGAATTAAGTAACGCATCACAAAACCCTCGTCTCATTTATCTAATCAGTAAATATTATCAAAGGTTCGATGATTTACGTAGTTTGCTCACTTGGATTGCGCAGATTATACATGCCTCCCAAGCAAACCTTCCTCTTGATAAGCACTATGTAAACCAGTAATAAGATAGTCAGAAAAATTCCGACAGGAACAAAGTATGACCAGTATGACCAGTAGTTATAGCCCTCCGTGTTAGTTGGCTTCATCTCGATCATTGATGGGTGTCGTCCAAAGAGGCGTTAATTGCTTCGTTAGTTGTTAAAATAGAATGATAGATTACGAATTCATATGCGGTAGTGCTGAAACTGTCCTCAGCTCAAAGCGTACGCAGTATTATAATGGAAAATCCTATATTGAAAAAAATTCGAAGTAAATTTGCGAATTTAGGCGTGGTAATTAGCATTAAAAGAATCACTTCGGGATTTACAAGTACTTTTTATGTAATTTAGGGTCTGCAATTCATCCTTGCACGTGAATCGGCAGCTTTCTTACAAAAAAAAATCGTCCTCAATGACTCTTCACCCGTGGAAAAATTTCTGATTATTCGGGCATTTCAAGCCCTTCCAAGAACTCAGTCGATGCCACCACAAAAAAACAATGTTTCCAATGCAAAACAAAGTTTTGGAACTGCAAAACCTGTCGTAGTTCTAAAGTTATTGCCAGTGTCGACGTGAAGTTATGTTCGAATCATGAATGTTCGATGAATCAACGCCGAAATACTAACTGATTTCGTCTGGCATACGTAGGGCCTGAAATTAGCAAAAATGCGCATAAACTGGATTATCAAAGCTTAGTTCTAATATGTTTTTATGGGTGTGATCTAGTACGATTCTGGTTAATTTTGGTGTTTGCCGTCAATGAGTACATTAAAACTCATACGTCAAAGCGTGCATGAAGTAAAATAAAATTCGATGGGTACCAGATTTGACACAGCTGACATAATTAAAAGTGTGACAACAACCTCACAAATATTTATTATTTGGATTACCTGACTTGATTCATAGGAAATTATGTTAGTGCAGTTGGCACAGCTCATATGAATACGTTCTTCGTCCTCATAAGCTCGTATGACACGCAAATCCTACCCCATTTTTTATTGTAGGGTAAACGCGTCTGATATAAATTTTCATCGTCTGACATTATTTTATTCTGAAAAAATAAACGCATGTTTATTTGAATTCATCGTATTTCAAATGAGAAACCATGAGATTGTGCGTGACTTTATGACATGGAGATCCAGTATTTGAAATCAACGTAAGAATGCGGTGCCACACAAAAAGCTACGCGGAAAATTGTTTTTGCAATAGATTTACCGTATTTACTACAATTTTTTCACACATTACACGAGTTATGCGCAATACGAGGTCTCTCCTGAGCGAGACGAGTTGAGTTAGACGAGTTCAATGAACAACAAGTTCAAGTTCTACCAGTTCATATATTGCCGGAATTTGCGCGCAATTCTATTGTTGTTATAGGATGTGGGTGTTCCAGTTATATCATGCGATTACTGTTATAGTGATACCAGTACCAGAAAATTAATTGGATTAATGAAACCATTCATTTCATTTAACGGTTTGTCATTTCAATTTAATTCCATGTTCAGAAGTCAGTTTCCAAGTAGCGGTTAAACCAATTTCAAATTTCGAGCAAGGGGGGTTTAATTGGCAATGTAAAATTGACTGATGCATGCCCACAGTTGCGCATCGGTTTCGCATGCAATGTACATAGATTTTTGTTTCCTTCTCTAAAAAACAGCAGTAAACAATTGTAATTGTAGTTCCTTCCAATTTATTCAATGATTGAAAAACCGCAACCGATCTGTTTTCTACTTCATTTAGTGTTTAGGAAATCATTTTGTATTATTATATGAAGACCTCATTAAACATTTATTGTGTTACTGTACGAACTCAAAACACATTGTGATGTTATTTAGAAAGAGAAAGCGGTCAACACTCATTAGTTACTCAGTCGGTTTACACAGGAATTCATACCAGCTGCCCGCTTGACATTTCGTCTCGGTATTCATATAATATGGTTCAGAATTGGGAAGCCCCCCACGATACGATATTTTTTGATCGCACACCGCAAAAAATTGACTAGCCCCTTCGGGACCATATGAGGCTCCATCCAATGGATTTCTATATTTGTCAGAAGTTTGATTGACTATAAAGTGGGTATTTTCTACAGACAACACCTCATATCTTGGTTGCTCCTTAGACTCAATAATACATTTTCCTATCCTTCGCGTTGAAAAGTCCGAACTCGTAATCCTTCCTGCCGCCTACAAACACACGGCACCAACTCTCACCCTCAACCAATTCCGCGTTGAAGCCTTCCTACCCCATCAAGTCCCAGTAGACAGGACATTCCCTCTTGGGCTCTTCTTTCAAACACCGAAACTGCTTAACGCATTTGTGTCGTCGATCGTCATAAAACTCGTCGTCGCCAGAGCAATCAAACTTTTCAAGTGACCGATATTTCTTGTAGCAGTTGTCTGGACAAGTTTTCACTTCACTACATGTACCTCCCTGTCGTAAGAATAATAAATTTTTTTGTGACATGTAAACTAAATCGTTGCAAAAACACTCCAAGATAGAATTTAAAAACGTTCTGAAACTTCTGCAAACATACAAGTTTGCAATTTCCTTTAATATCTCGACCTTTAATATATCTTGCGCATTCTGAAGTTTCTTCGGCTTTTGGAGGACAACTTTGTGGCCATTCAGTTCCTGGGCTACATTCTCTTATGTAACGTCAAAAAACTGTCCGTCCGGGCAGCTCCCTTCCTGACGACCCCAACCACTTCCCTCACATTCTTCAAGATTCTTCTTACAAACGAAATACTAGAAACAAATTGTGAAATGCTTGATCAGTGGGCTTCACTCTCATCATTTATTTCAATATCTAGAAAAACTCTACTGTACCTTTTCGCAATCGTACATGTGCCCAAATTTTAGGTCTTCAGTCTCTTGCCCACAATTGGCATACCACGGAGCCGGTTCATAGCAGCCCTGACAATGGCCCTCAAGGCAGTCTCTGTATTCATTGTCAAAGTATTCAGTAGCAGCGCACTTCCTCGAAACCCAATCCCCCTTGCCGTCTTCGTAGACACGCTCTGAAAACAAATTTGATCCTAAGTATTTATAATGTATGTACACTGTACATCATTAAATCAAAGATTCTGATCAAAATGTGTGCTTAGGACAAACTACATATGCCTTGTCTTTCCGGCGGTTGAGATTTACGCTGACGCCATTTTCCAAATCTCAACAGACAAATATAAAAGGTATATAAAATTGCTTATAAACACAAAATACATCAAAACCTAAATTTTAAAATATATACTTCATGTATGTAGCTCTGTGTGATTGGTTACATACAGTAGTGCCAAACTGAGGTGTTTAAGCTAGTAAACATACATTGGTTGTGATTTTGATTCATAGTTCTGAGTTGATGGGGATTATCAATTATGGTTTAATTTAACTGCAATTCTAATGTAAATACGTAATACGTAAATGTATGTTAAGTTTCGTAAACAGATTTAGCCATTGACATGATACGTGTATATGAGTAAACTTGATGGCGATGGGCCGCTTTACCCAGATTAAAGGGTATGCTTGATTTTTATCGAAAATTTCAGAATATCACACCTATAAATCATGATTTTAATTAAGGTTCGCCTGGAACGAAAATATTTGAGGAAAAGGAAAAGTGAAGACTTCACTTTTGTTTTTGTACGTAATCTGACCCAAACTCATTAAATTTTTCTTAGAATATGGTCTCAATAGTTTGTACACATCTTTAACTACACAAAAACTATTGAACTCATGTTTTAACATTGCCTGAAAAACTACCCAGGGCAATCAATCGTCTATCAATAATGAAACTTCACTTGAATGTATATCTAAACACGTCACTGATACCCTTAATTCCGTATAAAAGCACCTCATGCAACGAAAGTGTCAAATATAGACTCAAGAGAAGTCTTCTTATGACATTTCTTCTGCTTTTCCGAACCAAAGCTTGTAACGCGTATGGTCTTCAGCCTACAAAAACTTAGGTTCTCTTTTACATTAGCTATCAGGACTACACGGGGAATAAATCATTAAATATGCAATTTTGAAAAATTATTGGGGGTGTTTTACGATAAAAAAATAGTTTTTCTTATATCCAAACACCTGTAGTCCGTGGCAAACGCCATAATTCCAAACCTTCTAAACATGTTTTAGCAATTACGGAGGTCATTGCATCGACAAATAGAAACTTATACTTTTTAATTACCTCACAGCTATCAACATGAAGGAGGAAGGCACAGCAATAGCTAATTATGAAATAGCGAATCATTCTTACCTTTGTACTTAGAACAACTTCCTTCTACTCCGAATTTTTCTCCGCTAAGGAAGTGTACACAAGGTTTTTTCTGGGAAGGATCAGACGGGCATTCCCAAGTATCCACACACTTACCTTCCGTTTCGTGATAAAACATCGCAAGTGATTACGATGTGTATCTGTATCAAATATAAGTAGGTTGTTACTCACAGTCATGCTCCCGTAGACACGTAATATACTAAATAAACGACATGACGTCATTCTCATTTATCTTGATGCATATTAATTTACGGAAGCGTAGACAACTTCAACTACCTGGTAAACAATTATCTGAAATTGAAATATTCTTCCATTTATTCTAATTTAACGTCTTATTCTGATGGAAAGTACTTACCGCCAATCGAGGTAAACTGGGCGTCTATCTTATCACTCAGTAGACAAAGAGAGACAAATATTAAAATTATCTTTAAGACATTTTCCATCTTGGACGATATTTAACTCCTTTCCTTGACTCGGTATATATGGTTTCTGCGAGGGTCAACTTGCTCTGATAGTAAATCAATGAGGAGCTCCAACTCTATTCAATGGCTTGATACTGAATATAATCGCTTTACTATGATCAATTGCATTCTAATTGTCAATTAGTAATAATTAGCTAAATGATAGGTCTTCTCGTGTACCGGTCATTGTAGCAGCACGTCATACTTCATCCGCTATTCCTAAAACCCAATAAAATATCCGTCTAGTTATACGAGAACCGTAAGGTTGAACGCCTGTTGAAATTAATTTGGGACAAGGACCTAATGCATCAAAACAGTTTTAATAGTCAATCAAATCATAAACCAATATATTTCAAAATGTTGTCTTAGGACAACATAAATTTGCTATATTACGAAATTTCTCTTACGAAGTTTTTGATTTTCCTACACTAATTTCATCCCTTTTTAAGTTTAATTGAAAACTTCTTGGTAAAAATGAGTTTGGTGTTTGGTGAATAGTAATATTGTACACATTGCACACAGCCGCGTGTGCCTGTAGTCGACAGTTTTCTAAAATACATTTATTCAATTTTTTGATTGAAACAGTATCGAAAGGTTGCCAAAGTGTTGCTGCTTACCCGGTGGTAGTAAAGTAATTAATCTTAACAATAATGTAATAATAAGCCCAATTACATAAAATATTTATATTATTATAGCATCCTAAAGCATGTGATTAGGGTTGATTTGGAATCCCGACTATCCCGAGTTTCAATATTTAACCAATGAGATGTTACGTATGAAAGTTTTTGTACGTATCCTTGTGTCAGCCTACTGAGCCCACAAATGTCAATTCTTGATGATAATGTTACAAAAAGGTTAAAATAGACAAAAGTTTTGAAAAGATTATGAGTACAGGCGAGGCGAACAAAAAATTAAAATAGACAATGCGAGAAAAAATGCCACAGTTGTAATACAAACCAGTATAACAAACGCTTACAGTTTACAAGGATGATCACAAATCATGTTTGAGCTTTATTAGCAATAGGTTATTAGCATAGAGCACTTAAAGCTAATTAATTATATTAGTGTACTTTGAAACGTTTTTGGATCACTCCCCTCAAAAGTAATTTGCAGAAATCTAGGAGCTGTTTTCTCTATTGTCTCACTTAGGAAAAATAAAACGATGACAATAGACCACAGATGTTAGTTAGTGGTATTGTTTTACTCTATGTTGATGAGTGATTCAAAGACAAGAAAATTACCTATCAGAATTATGAAATCGTCATTTTTAGGATGGTTCATCCAAGGGGTTGTTCAATGTACAGTTTTGCATTGATACAATTTGTCTTGTGGGAAATTGTGTGAATATAGAGTAAATTAAAGTGCAACAATGTCTTTCTTTCAATTGAGACGCACAATAGGTTCTGGGAGCACTTTCCCTTTCATATATGTATTCTTTTCTGGATTTCGTGTCCGACCAAAACAATTCCCAATATGTATTTCAAACACATTTTAAAAAATGTTCTCAGCTGTAAGTTCCACATACTGAAAATTCATTTTACTCTGGTTTGCTTTGAATCAACGATTGCAGAAATATTTGGCAGCCATTGGACCTGCCACTTCTGTGACCGGGGACACAACGACATTTCATGTTGTCTTTGACCCTCACGACTACAGATAATCTTTGGTTACCATCCAGAGAAGGAGTTATTACCTTTGCCAGTCTTTTCCCGATGACAAACACAAACAAGTAGGTACTTCCCAGCCAGGTTAAAAGTTGCTCCCGCTACAATTCCGTCTCTGTCCAAAATCCGTCCCTAGAGAGCCCGAGAAATGCACGAAAAATAACTCAAACTGGAGTGTATTTTTAAAAGTCACGTACAAAGTAGATATGAGAGAAATATGTTTTAACTTTTTTTGAGTTTGTTTCTCTGAAATTTATTTACACTTGAAAAAACTGTACAAACAAGGTAATAGATACAGAATGTAGGCAATGTATGCAAAAAAGAGACGTTAATTTACACAGCGAAAAGAATTCCGTACGCAATTAAGTTGTAGAGGAATTTCGAGAAAGTTGAAAGTGAGCAACCAGCACCACGAACTAGATTTGAAAAAAATATAAACAAAAACATCAAAAATTGTTTATCTTGTAACTAACTAGTTTATTAAATATGTTTGACACGATTTGGCAGTGAGATGATTTCAGTAGCTTTATATCAACACAACTATAAATTGGGTCAGTCTATGATAAAAAAATGTTGTTATTTGATTTGGAGTTAATAAAACTGCACGCCCAAAAAACCGTCGTATTTGTAGACATGTTTTACACCATATAATGAATATACCTGGCAAATTTCTCTTCTAAACCTAGTGCGTGAAAGGATGATGCATCAAGTTGCATACAAGAAGCCCCGAATTAAAAACAAAAAAAGAATGCTTCTTGACTCTTGACCAAACCAGACTTGAGACTAGTCCATAATTTTCCAGGTTTGGCGATAAATACTACAAATTCTGATAGAATAGACATTATAGACAAATTTCTCCTTGCCAAATAGACATGGTGAAATTTGCGAGGTGTATTGTACGCTACAGAATTGAATTCTCCATCGTTATTCACGGTTTACTGTTAAAAATATTTGGTAAAAACAAACTTTTAAAATCAACCAGTATGTGCGAAGAATTTTGAAACTGACGACTATTTTTAAAACCGCGGGTACTAAACTAACTGACTGAATTTATAGCACTCTGCATACATTAACATGCACAACAAAATTGCAAATTATTCTTTTTCATATTATCATATACAACGCTAACTGAAATCTCACGTTGTCAAATCTTATCGTATCGTCATCAAAATCTCTACTCACGCAAAACGAGAGCTTCTTTCTGAAAAGTAGGCGGACCCTTGTACTCGTCCCCTTCATCATCCTCCCCATCATCCCACTGTCCAAAGTTAATCCTTTTATGGTACCTCTCCTCCTCAAAACTTTCTCTCGTGTCCCGCTCATCCTCATGT
>JAAXOA010004612.1:0-10107 GCA_036561885.1 Salina celebensis
ACTGTTAGCAGATGTATGGACAGCTAACTTCCTCAACAACGACAGCAAACCCTGATTATAAATGGCATTAATCAGAATAAAATCCCAGTATTGATTTTTTTAAAAATATGACCATAAATCAAACTTTTACTTACCATTTTATATGAATAAGCTTAGTATGTTGGCAATGATTTATGCGTTGTGTAGTTTATGCGAGATTTGAGTTACGTTCACTGTATAGTAAAATTTGCTGCAAATTCGGATTGTTTTTGCGTCTTTATGTAAAAATGAGCATTATTTTGAATTTCAGATAATATTCGCAAAAACATGTAGTTACCAAATACTACATTACCAGGAAAACTTGGTGTGCTTTTCAATCAAATCAAGAAATGCTAATGAGTCGAAGTGGCTCAAGCAATTAATCGATGCCAGATGCGAGCTAAGTATTGCAACGATGACACGATTTGATAAGATTAAACTTTTTGTCGTGTAAGTTGGCAGTTATGTTTTGTTCCATGAGCACACAAACCACCCTATAAAATAATTCTTTTGATTGCAGCGGAAGAAATCTGCATGAGTCGTTATATGCGTTTGTTTCCAGTTTAGTTCATTATAACTTCAGGAAAACAAGTAAATGAACAGTTGGCTTAGCAAGCGACGAGCTTTGGACACATGTCGTGTATTCATTCTTTGTAAACTACCCGAGATATTTTAGAAAGTTTACTAATTCGTTTTGTTTGTCATGAAAATGGAACAGTCGTCATGGACACTATTTCCAATGCCTAAGAGAAGAAAGCAAAATGCCCTCTCTTTGTCGTTGCCGTGCTGGTGATAGTCGTTGTAGCTGTACAGTCAGTGTTTGTCTGCCAGTGCTTCAGCAACATGCCAGTCTTGTTCCCTAGAGAGTTAATTTATAATCCCACAAAAACTTCGTATTTCTCGCTGCTGGAAAACAGATCGACGAATAATATGCACATGGAAAATATGCTATTGGTTCAATACCTAATGGCTAATAATATTTGTTTCAGTCGCACTGGTAGTGGTTTGACGATATGGTCTTAGTCTTGAACGTGTAAATTACTGTCAAATGTGGAACGTATATTTTTCAGTAGAGGTTGGCGTGATTTCATTAAATATGAGGCATCATGAATTTTTCATAAGTCGTTTCGCTAGCTATGAATCCTAAACCATGCCAGAATTTTGGAAGTATGATTGAAAAAATGAAGTTTATGAAAAGAATAAAGCTTAAATTTAGTTACTTATCCTTCAGGTAGTATTTTTTTATCGTTTTGTTATTTCAAAGTAATTATAAAACTCAGCTCAGGTCTATGAGCCATTCGATTAAAACCTTGCAATTCTTCAGCAAGGATTCGTTCGACAATACCTTAGACAATGCTACTGAAAACGTGGAGAAATTGAATTAGTAAAAAATAATTGTCTAATATTCAGTCATTAAATCAAAGGAACATCGCCTGGAACCAGGAAATGCAGAAAAAAAATATTGCATCGCAATTGCATCGGAACATCTTTGTTTAAAATGAGCTCGTAAAATGAGTTGAATGCTATTTGCAATACTATAAAATTTTAGTGTTTGTTACCGAGTTAACGTTACAAAAATCAGAAATATAGTTTTCATGACTCATTTTTTATCAAATCAACCTAGCTGTTCGCTACTAAGTAATGAAAAAATAGTAATTAAGCCGTTCAAAATGAACGTTATCAAGACAAAAGCATGTGTTGCAAAATATCGTAGTATAATAGGAAATGCGAGTTATCACTTTCCGTACACGTTACATAAATTACAAAAGAAACATAGTATTGAAGATTATATATTGTACAGTAAGGCTTATCCACTGGCTACTATGTCTTTTACACAGTTACATCTTTTCTTTGTATGTGAACACATGATTTTACTCAATGGCATGTATTAAAATATTATAATTGTACCAAAGTAAAAGAGATACAAAAAATTATCTGCAACAGCGCAGGATCGCAAGACACATTTTGGTCACATACTTTCACATTTTCACAGACCAGCATAACATAGCAATTTACTTCTACATCACAATGATCCGTAACGTAAAGGCTTAACGTTGCACAATTTTTACTGCTTTTAATTATACTCATGTATCAGCTCTAGTCGTAATTACAAAGTTAAACCGTTATAAATTCTTAATAAAAAATACCATCCTACGAAAGAATTCTCTGAAACAATACTCTGTGTGGTGTTGTCTAAACATGGAAAAGTGGTTTGAAACCGGTCTCAAGTTTCATGCAGCATTCTCTGGATACTTAAATACGTACAGGCGAAATGTCTACTTCAGTGCGTGTTTTCATTGTAAACCTAACGAGCTGGCTTGGGCGAGTTATTCTGCTTACTTATGACAGTTTGTGGGCTTCCTAGAACGATGTCACACTAAAAGAAACAAAATTTGGCATTATACATCATGTCACCATTTACGGCTTTCGATATTAAGTTTATTTTGAATCCTACTTTCTCCATTGCGTATTTCAGTCTTGCTCCCAAATCTTCGGAGAATCCTTGATCTCTTAATGCTGTAAGCTTAAATGTACGCATCATTCGCGAGGTTCCGCCAATAGTCGACACGGCTCCAAGTAGAGGACACAAGATCATCTTCGTGTGATCTCTGAAGTTGTTAATTTGAATTGTTCCGTTACTCAGAATCATGACTACTGCTCGAGAGGTTCTGAACCAATGTCCACATGTTTGGGAGCCTAGGAATGCAGTTACTGCCTGGAGGAGTTTTCCCTCCGGTAGACTAAAAGTTTACAGAAATTATAAATACCTGATCAAACCAAAGTGGTCATACAACATTTGATAAGAGATTATTGTGGATGTATCACCTTGAGAAGATTCTCCTTCATGTATTGTTGGAAGTAGTTCAACAATTTCACCTTCTTTTGAAGCTCTGGAGGATAGGACTGAGATGAATAGTAATTCTCCTTTCCTGTTCGTTCGATATAATGCATATTGTGCAGGTCCGGTAACAAAATGAGTTTTGTCTGATCGTTGAAACTAACACCGATGGAATCGTCGGAAAGTTGATAGCCAAAACCGTACTTGTCAGAGTAATCGACCCATTTAGAAATCCATAACATTGGACACAGAGATGGGTCTTCAGCTTCATCTAGAAACAAAGAGTAATATTCATGTTTAGAACAGTCCCACTCTCATGTGTAAAACAATCAAAACAGAAAAGTATTTACCATCAATGTTTACAGCACTCCTTACTCCTCTGCCTTGAAGGGTCTCGAGAAGTTGGGTTTTCATACTTCGGATGAGTTCCATAATGTCTTGACTGCTCATTTCGTATCCTTGATCCATTGAAATTATTCAAACCAATCTTAGGCTTTCCCTGCAATGTGATCGGTGAACCTCGTGGATTATGTTCCAAAAGCGGTTTGCTAGGTACAACTGCTGATCTTTGTGCCTGAGGTCGTTCAAAGCGTGGAGCAGTGGTCAGACAAGACGCAGGAATAGAGGTTGGAATCCAGCCTGCAAAAATAAAAATAGCAACATAATAATTAATTAGAATCAAACATCTTGATTCAACAACCACCAAAACGCAACTAACATGTCATTACTTTGTGTGAGAAACTCATGTTGAAGGATTTGTTTGGCTGTAGGACGAACGCTAGGCTCCACCTGAAGCATCTTTGTGATTAAGTTCTTTGCTGCGGCGCTCACTCTTGAGGTCGGTAAGTAATACTCTCCGCGACGAATTTTGGCGTATGTATCACGTAGGGAGTTAGTCTCAAATGGAGGTTTCCCAACAAGTAAAGTGTACAATATACAACCAACTGACCATATATCGACCTCATAACTGTGTCCACGTTTTGCCAAGACTTCAGGTGCAATGTAGTTTGGTGTCCCGCAAAGGGTCCTATGTAAAAATTTTGTTAATTTACTTTTACACCATTTTTGGAAGTAAATTTGACGAGTCTCGTTTATTGTCGCTTACTTTTTACGTTCTCCTTCGAACTGAACACTCGTGGCCAAACCGAAATCTCCAATTTTGAGCTCCATGTTGTCGTTAATAAATATATTTCCGAGTTTAAGATCTCTGTGGATAATACTACGATCCTCGTGCAAGTACAACACAGCCATGACCAATTGGCGGAGAAAATAACGTGCCTCAGGCTCTGTGATAACTCGTCTACGTTTCTGGAGTTCCATCAAACTCTGGAAAGAACGGCAACCAAAAGTGCGGTAGAGATAAACTTATCATTGTAGCGAAACAGAGATATTTCTATGTTGACAGAGACAATTTTTACTTACCTTTTTGGCACACAGTTCCAGAACAATATACACGTTGTTGTCATCCTCAAAGTAGGAGAGAAAGTCGACAATGAATTCATGCTTCAAGTCACGATGGATTGTGATTTCCTGTTGACAAAAAAAAATTATAAAAAATAAGTGCTTCGTTGCACACATAATAAATGAAAAGTAACTGATCTCCGGCATGACACGTCTGCGTGCAACGATGGACAGAAAGATGCACCAATGTCATTAAAGCTTGTCTTCATCACTATTGTAAAGTTTCTACAGCTGTATCGGTCTAAAGTCAATTTTCTAACCAGGTATGCCCAGTTGACAGTTAGAATAATCAATTGTCGTTTGCTGCAGTGATTGACCTACCTTCATACATAAATGGCCATGAAATTGATAGCAGTTGTGCCACATGAATCGAAAGGCATTTTGCTTTCCTACATGCTAACTTTTTTTAATTCCCTGAAGCAGCCTATCATGCAACGGTATCGATTTTTTTCGACATTTATTATTCAGCCAAAGACACGACATGGAGGTAACAGTTAGCCAAAAGCCGTGAGACCTTAATCATTCCCGTCACATTCAATAAAATTCTTATGCACCCACCTGCATTACTTCGAAATGGAATATGACGTCTTCGCATGCCATACAGAAAACAATATCCGCAGTTGGAACGGAAGTGGCATGTAACGAAACATGGACTTAACTATTACATGAAACAAGAAATTGAACCAAAATATATGTTTAGGCCCAGTTCCGATTCTATTTTTCGCTTTCATGCCTCATTGACTATTATGCAAGAAAGTAAGAAATTCTTTTAACTACATAACTTAAACATTTAACTTTCTCTGTACGGTACTGTGTACTAGTAAAATATTTCTACTTCCAAACAGCGTATGTATGATATGAATGAACAAAGAAGCAACGATAGACAACATTAGACTATTGCACTCAAGTACGATATGAGGTTTTTTTCTGCGAAAGCAGTTCGCTTGGTATCTCTCGCAACGAACAGTACCTAACCTGTCTTGTCCCAACCGCACGCTATCATCCTATTATTATTCTCGTCTAGAACATACTGATTTTCGTGGTCATCTACCTTTCCATTAGCCTACTGATACTTGAGGCTTTTCACCCGAATCGACGTACACAAAGAAAAAACGATTCACTTCCGGGACAACAAAAATGACAACATTTCTTTGCCCTCGTGCTGCTTTGAATGTCTCCTTAAAAAGGGTCTCAAGTATGACAAACTGCTTTATCATTGTAAAGTTTGCTGAAAGGAATGAAAACATGATTCTCATAAAATACACACATACATTCAACATTAATATAATATGCAGTAGTACTGATTCAAGTGTCTTTAGAAATCATGTTTCTCTTGCAAACTGATCTATGGATGTGTTGTTGAAAATATTATATGGCCTGTTCCGGACTTCCTTGACGTTATGACAGTCGACAGCAAATGTAAGTTAAAGTCAATGAAGGTGCATTGGAATGAGAGATACCAGTTACGATATGCCATAAACTAGGAGCATCGGCCCACACTCTGAACTGTTACCATGTAAGTCGACAAAAATACCAAATGTGGAACAAATAATCAATACTTTCAGGTAAAATGTTGCAGCTATCATAACGGTAATAATACATCAGAGGTGCTCCTATTGTTAATTACGGGAAGTATACTAAAAGCAGAGTTGAGCTCGGACACCAAGAAAAAGAGAAAGGGAACATTTGCCTTTGCTTGCAAAGGAACAAAGGAAAAGCAGCAGCGTGACAAAAAAAAGTGTCAACTTACCTGAGCCATTTTCTCGCGTTGATGTTGTTTAACGAGTAGCGCCTTGTTGACGACTTTGACAAGCCAACGTCTGCTTGGTGTTGGGGTCAACTACTTCATAGCATCTTGCGAACCCACCCTAAATACATTAATTGACAATAATTAACTAATCATCACAGCTTCAGAACGCAAACACTTGATGAGGCAATGTCATATGTTTTGTTAATTTCTTGCATACCTTTCCCAAAAAGCGACCTCGTTGATAACTAATTCGCCGTGTTCCATCATAGATGATTTCCGGGACGTCATCCTTGTTTGGAGCAGCTTTGGGATTTCCTGGAGTGATCTTAGGAGGTGTTCGAGTGGACATCTTGTTCACTGTGTCAAAGTTCAGGATGGGCGGGGGAAGCTTCTGGGTATCTACAGGTCGATGCATTTTGGATGTTTTTGAAGAGCAATTCACGTTTCAGAAAACCTGAAGTAAACTTCGTCGATTGGATGGGAGCTAATCCCGTCTATACTGTCTTCTGAAATAAAAACAATAATAATTTACGATAAAGCAAAATAACAACTGATATTTGTTTACTGCCAAAATCCCCATTGGCAACCGCCAACTATTTAATCAAAGAATTACGTGACTACTTGTAATGATCCGAGTTGGGTTTATCAATTAGTAAAAATTAGTATTAAAATTATTACAAACTGAGCTGTACAAGAAATCACAGGGTAAATGGAAGAAACCCCCTGCAAAGATATTCTTTGATGTCGTTACAACTTGGTTGTTGAATGAAAAGTGTTCAGAAGAACAAAGTAAAGGCTCTGAAACAATTTGACCTACAATAAAATATGTCCGAGATTTCCCTCCTTGCTTTTGTCTCCTCTATCAAATTCAAGAAACCCCCTGCAAAGATATTCTTTGATGTCGTTACAACTTGGTTGTTGAATGAAAAGTGTTCAGAAGAACAAAGTAAAACAATTTGACCTACAATAAAATCTGTCCGAGATTTCCCTCCTTGCTTTTGTCTCCTCTATCAAATTCCAGTTAACAGTTAAAAACAGTACACAAAAGTCACAATGTCTCTATCTCCTTAAAAATCACAGCCTATTCAAAGATTATACTAAAGTAAAACCCCTCATAGGCCTATTCAAATTAATTTCAGTTCATTTGCACTCTTAACTAGATCGCGACCGTTTGTCTAAATAAAATTAGCTACTCGTCTCTCCAGCGAAAACCGATGGTAATGACAAACGAACCTTATCTGAAGTGACTACAGGGATCTTGGCCTGAAAAACGGTTTCATTCTTTTCAACTAGTTGTTTGTGTATGATACACCTATGACAAACGATCAACTTTTTTCACTTGTCAGGTATTACTCTACATGTGCGGAATGTCTTGCTTATCCTCGTTTTCCCGCAGTCAACGGTCATTCAATCGGGGAAATATATAACGGATCACTTCAGCATCCTGATTGGTAGGATGCGCAAACGTGGGATGGATACAAACCTTCAGTATCCTACCACCGGAGCATTGTGTAAGTGACGAGATTCCACCACCATTCTCACAAACAACACAGACCCCAACAACTGAACAAAGATCTCGCACCTCGCATACATACAGTCTACTTGATAGGCTGCAATTTTTATATCTTGCCATGCCTTGCAACTGGGGAATTGCAGAGATGAGAATTTGAAATGTTTACACTTCACAAAACCGCTTGTTGAATGCTCTTTGAAGACATGTCCTTACAAAGAATGTTACTGGGACTGGACTATCATCTATCTCAAAAATTTATACAGGGTTTCTAGTAAAAACAAGTAAACTAGAAATGCGAATGTTGAAAGTAAATGGTTTCTGCTAAATATTAAAGCGAGCAAGCGATAACGAGATACTGCGTCAGTTAGTTATCTTCTGACTGTTAAATATTTGCATGTTATATTTACTTTTGGAGAAAATTAACAGGAAATGGTTTTATACTTGTTGTTCTAAAATCTTAGGGGCAAAACGAGAAAAGCACTTCAATTCCTATTCAGTATCCACTACAATTGCAATTTACAAAGCATTCATAATAGGCAAAGCCACATGTAATTAGGTGCTTTTGAAAAATTGAAACAACTTACATTTAGAATCGCATCCGTTATCCAAACAATACTACCCGAGGAATGAACTTTACCACTTCATAACTTAGTTCCATAACAACAGCTTGAATGCTAATTCAGTGGAGATATTGACCTGTCCAAAGGAGACTAGCGATGCTCGTGTTATTCAAAATATGCTAGAAGTTTACAGGTAGTATGTAACTTTTGTATGAATTTTAGTAGGTTGGTAGAGACACACGTTGAAAACCTACTGACTAAGGAAGAAACGATTCAACTTGACACAAAGCAAAAAAAACCGAGTTTATAAAACAGTGAGGACGGATTAGTAAGGTATAAAGTTTTTTTTTTCTCGTCAAAGAAGGAAACAAACCACCATGCGAGCGCTCGGCCACAACTTTATTAGCTGTGTTTGTGGCATGAAATCAACGGAATGACTGTCAAGTGGAGAAAAAAACCAAACTGTGGAAAAACAGGAACGGTGTTTTGTTGTTGATCGTTTCTCCAAGTATGCTCAACTACAGAGTTTCTTACCTGTAAATGAGACAAGGAAGGTATGGATGTGAAAATGTGGCAGCAGTGTCTTATTTACATGCCAGCGTTTTTCTCCCTGAAGTTCGTGTATAAATTTCAAATGAATCATGGCACTACCAGAAAAGGAGGTTTTTGTTTTGGTAATACAGAACAACTTGCCTTTTGTGTGAACATTCACTCTGGCTGCTCAAAACCAGGTATGAAATAGATGGATGTGTCGAGCAGGACTCACGACGGATCGTTGTCTTTTCCACTCAAAGGAAATAACACGAACAACGTTCGTAGAAAGAAGGCTGGCAATTTGAATTTTGAATAGGTTTCGGTTTGGTTGTGCCCTCGCAATTGATAGAAAGCTAAGAAAGAGTGAGATTCCTGTAGCTTCATGTAATTATAGTGCCAGTTGAGAGTTGCACGGATATCTTCGATCAAGACTGAGATAAGAAAAAGTTTTTTTAGGTCTTCTTTTCTATGACATAAAATGAATCAACAGTAGTGAGTATAGAGACTGAAGTAGTAACAAGTTGGACTTCCTTTGTCTGGATTCTTTCTTGTTCGATGTAACTTGTAACATAACTTTAGTCTCGCCCTCTTATGAACTAATTACTAATTATGTATTGGCTGAAGAAAACGGTTCAGTCGGTAAATTTGAAATTCGGCAAATCTCAAATGTTTTGTTGTTTCTACGTAATCTGTACCACTTTATAAACGGAAACCATTAATCTTATCTTATCTCAGTTCTAGATAATTTTCCAATGTCATGAGGTCACTTACTAATAATTTACATAACAAATTGCTCGGTATTCGGTTTAATTTTTCATTGATTAATAATATTTTGTGCATAATATTTTAATGTGTGTATGCATTCAGAATTGTCGAATGCACCTGTGCTTTGTTGGCTTTGCTCAAGCTGGCAGGGAAGGAAGTGACGGAGTTGAAACTGGCACGCATCCATTCTGTTTCTGATCTCTCCGTCGGAATGGCTCGCAGTGAAACCAGCAACAAAACTGCAGCTGACGGACAGAGAACTGTATCCACAATCCACATGTGCGTAGTTTCACTGGATGAGGCTACACGAAAACGAGAATTTTGAAGTTCTTTTGAAATTTGATTGAGCCAGTTACAGTGTCACTACATTTTCCAAGAAGGACAGGACAGCTTAGTCGGAACCAGTGAACAAACATGGTAAGATTTCATAACAATTGACGAGCTTTTGGTTTATTGAGGCTAATAATTATCAACGATTTATAAATATAATTCTCTCTTAATATAAAGTAATTGTAATGTATAAATGATTAGGCAAGCACTATGGTTGCTGTTGGACTGGGACTGGCGGTAGTTGGCTTCGCTGGTCGGCAAGTTTTGCGGAGGACTCCGAATATGGCACAGAGAATGAATGAGGCTATAAAGACTCTGCCCAATTTGGATGAGGCGT
>JAAXOA010004613.1:0-10106 GCA_036561885.1 Salina celebensis
ATTTTCTACTTAATTGGAGCGGCATATGAAAATATTCGCAATATTTTTATAGGTATAGACGTGAAGTGCGCATAGTGGTATGCGGTGGAAACCATGTAATCTGATATGCTAGTGGCAAAGATGATGTTGATGGTGTGATGCTGGGCTATAATGATAATGGCAAAATGCTCTTTACTCACTTCCATTTTATATCTTTTCCATATTTTTTATCTAAACTTGTTAGACCTGTTGGGCTAACAATATGAGGATCGTAATAGGCGTATCATATACTATTTATACTCTTGTTTATTCCTTTGTGAAGGTTATCATCCTAATAATCCGTATCATCTTAGATTACATTCTGATACGCTGTACCCATCTGCGAAACATTTTCAATTTAGTCAGGTAGTAGCCACATTTCAAATGGGACAGATGAGAATTTAAATTCAAAAACTTGTCAAAAACAACTAAAAAACCTAGGCAGATCGATAGCTTACAAGACAAAAACGCTTTTCTCTTCGGTTTCAATTTCAGCAAAAGCTGCGCAAAAACAGATACCGCTAAAGACGGCCGAGGCTGATAAATAAAAATGCGGTGCTGAAAGAAGGCTGTTTGAAGATAAAAACTCAATCATGATCATTCTGTTAGGCATTCAGGATAATAAACTTGTTCCATTTACGGCTAACATTGTACTAGATAGAAAGTACTCATGAAGTCACTTATATCCTAGGCTTTTATGATTATCAAGCAGTTTTTAAGTTAAGACTTTTTTTTATTGTGTCATATATCTTATCAGAGAGTGACCACCAGGCGTGCCACCACCACCACCACTTTATAAAAAGTGGGTCTTTAAAAATCGAGAAATACGTGAGATTCAATTAGGATTCAAGTTGCGAATAAACGACTTGTTTTTCAGTCTGATCGCCCATGATGAAGTAAAATCTCGACTGCTCGTAGGAAAATAAGAAATAGATCTATTAGCACAAATACATATTATACTTACTTATATTATTACACTTGGGTGAAATAATACCGAGACTCTAAAACTAAAGTTTCTTTTTTTGCTTGAAAAAAATCCACTTTTAAATGCTCATTAGATTCTTAACTTTATTTTTCTTTCTCAGCCCTACACAATTTTATTTGAGATAAAAGTATAATAAATTACGATTTGGCTTTGTCTTAGGAAACAATCCTACTAGCCCATTTCTATTTTTGTGCTTTCTCTTTTCCAATACTAGCTTCATTTTCTCATAGCTCAGTTTTCCAGAGGGTTAAGATTGGGAGGAAAGTCTTCTCTAAATTCTTCTTTTTTCCAATTCTCTGGCAAGTGTTCCAGAGAAAGGTTTTTCTAGAAAGCAAAATCGGATTGGGATATTCCAGCTTTTTTCCACGAGTGGCGCATTCCACGCCATTTTCAGAGTCCTTCAGACCACACTGCCATTTATTTACATTCCTGGTTTTTTTCCAGTCCTCTTCTTAACCTTTCTTTGCCCTTTTTAATTTTCAAGTATGTGTACAATACCCACTGTTAAAAGAAAGTTATAGTGTTTTGAGAGCTTCTGCACAAGAGTAAACTTACTTTACTATATTTATTTAAAAGAAAGTAAAAAAACGAGGTCGTTTTCTATAAACTTTTTTTTTCGCTCTTCTTTCTTTGTATTCCTTCCTTAAGAAAAGTAACCCACATGATTTAACATTTGTGCATGTTTAAACAGTGAGCATTGCAAATGACATTCTTTTTTTAAATGTCTATTTACGTTTTCTTTCCCTTTGCCATTTTCTCCGTACTTTCTTCTGCAGCTTCAATTTCCTTTTTTATTTAACAAAAAAAGAAAGTTTTTCTAGTAGTACAATGTTCATAAGAAAACTTCAACTTGTCTGGCTAGAGCTCATTTTCCCATCCATCTATTTTCATCCAGCAGCGTCTCTCTATCTGTCTCTCATCCTTGTTGGTTTATATCAATCTAGGAATGTTGTGCATATCATAAAAAATAGATACAAAAACAGAGAGACATATCATTATCATGGAGAGAGTTTTCCAAAGGCACTTCCTGTGTTTCACAAGCCCATCCATTATGCACTATGTAGCTCATAGAGCTAGGTTTTTTCTCTCTATTTTGATTTTTATTTCAAAACTAGTACAATTTTTTTCACTAAAATTATAGACAACTTCTCTCGCTTCCTCCGCATTATTTGACGGGATAAATTTACACTGTGACGTATACTGCTGCATTATTGCCATCAAAACTTTTTTTCTTTCAACCGCAGACGAGAACACCGTACCTGATCCACTTTTATCCAAACTAAAGCGAGATACTTTTGAGAAAAAATTCTTGCAAAATAGAATGTACTTACTTGGGACGGTATATTTTGTATATCCCATTAAAGTATCATTACTATTTAATGTTATTGTGCTTTTAGGTATCTAGTTTCGATTCCAATCCATCCAGGACCAGTTTCTGTCTGCTTTTGACGCATATCTCGGAGGAAACTCTGTCGATAAGAAACTTTCTCTTTTTGTACTTTCTTTTTTTTCATCGTTTACGCCTACCGCGGAAGAAACGAACGGAAAAGCAGAGATCATGTTAATGATGAAATATGTCGGATATAATATAGGTATAGTCACCGTTGGTGTGTGTGCTACGTCAATCATGTAATCATGAGTCAATCATAAACCTAAAATCTTATCTTCCAAACAATCTTTCTGTTTTGTATACTTTAAAAGAAATCAGTTCGGCTTTAAATGCCAATTTCAACATATTCTTCATCTACATATTGTAAAGAAACGTCCTTTGCATAAGCCATGAATCCAATTAGATTTACCTGACTTTTGCTGTTTTGCTCTGTGCTCTGAGTGCCGAACAAAATTCACTTTTTACTGTTTTCCAAAGATAGTAAAAACATGAAGTAGCTTGGTGCATTGATTTATTGATCATTTTACAAAAGCCCACGTTTTTTTCTACCTGTGCGGATAAGTGCACATAGAGAATACAAAAATACCCTCATCATGATGATTGTGCTGATGATGATGCTACTCCTGATCATGAGAAACGAGGGAGAAAAGAGAACCCGACAGGAGAAAAGATCTGTTATACACACATCTCTCGTTCTACCAGCAGTATTTGCTTGGTCGACTAGAAAAGTTTAAGTAGAGAGTTCATAGACGTGTAAAAACACTATAGGCTGGTATCTATACAAAAACATAAATGGTAAATAGAAACCATACAATAATCTACGTTTTTGCTTACGGTTCCTGTCTACTTCCCTGATTGTTCGGTAGAGAACCTGAGAGCTACTCAATCCACCTTGTGTCCATCAAAAAACCGATGCGACGGCAGGAACAGAAGTAAAAATGATTTGAACAGGAAAGTGCCCTTTTACGAGCATTTTATTTAATGATGAGTTTAACAGAACAGAGCGAGAGGATTTCTGACTCGCTAAATTGAATAGGGATCGAGACAGGAAAAGCCGATAAAAACATATTGATACCAAAAGGTCCTTTTTTGCCTGGACACGTCATTCGTCAGAGATGAAGGATTTAGTAATAAAAAACAATAATTAGCTTTATAAAAGAAAAGTCTACAAAACCTTTAGTAGCTTTGTGACTTTTACTCAGAGAAAAGATGAAACAACGCTAGAATCGGGAGTAAAATATAGCGGATGTAAAGGATGACTGATATTTCCTCCGTTTTACACACATTCATAAAAGTCACCCGTGTAAAAAAAAGAACGGGACCGTATGGCCAGGTAATAAAGGTAACCTAGAATAGAGTTCTTTTTTATTGATGTAAATAAAAAAGAGAGAAAGTAAAATTAGGTTGCACGTTGCTCCACACCGATTCTCTAACCGAACTAGAAGTGTGTGGTATTGTAATCATGGGTTAATAGGTAAGGTAATAAAACAAAACACAAAAAGGCCTGGGATATTGTATAGCCGCTTCTACAGCAATATCCATGTACCGGTAATGTAATAGCGACAAAAATTATCTTTGTTAGGAAAAGGGCATGGCAAAAAAAAATACACAGAAATGAAGAAAAAGCACGGAAAAGTTTGGTTTTTGCAAGACTTTTTGCTTGCATGGAAGTTGGTGATAGGATGTGGATGAATGGTTTGCAATTACAACACTATTACTGTGTAGTTCACAAATTACTTTACTTTTTGGAAGAACAGTGTGAGGAAAAGTGGTGTTCTAGAAATTGAGGAAATTATACAGAAGCACGCAAAAAAATAGTGGAGACCAGATAGAGCATGGAAAGTGGGATCAATCAGTATACCTATTTTAGCCATGCATGTAGCCATGCATGAATAATAAATGAGGTAGACAAAGATCATCATCATAAATCGTGACGTGCCATGTTGCCCCATTTCTATATCAATGATTTGGACTACGATTTTCATTCCATAATAAAAAAATGAAGGTACTGCGTCAGTAATGATAGATTGTTATTGTACACTGCGAGCAACAAAACTCTAATAGTTTTTGTCTGAATTGAAAAGTTAGTACAAAACTATACTTTCTACCTACCTATTATTTTATTCCGCTTGTGCAAACAAACCCGTAAATAATATTTTGTTTGGAGATTGTACGCTTGATGCGTATCTATTTGGAAGAAAACGCTACCTGCATTGGATTGTGTAGTAATACAATTTACGCCATGGTTCTGTACTTTTCCTTTGATAAATCTATTTAGGGTTTAAATCTAATTCCAGACTCGACAGGCTCCCACTCCTTTACATGCTCAACACATGCTTTTTTATCTTCTTTTCTCCTTTTATAATGCTGTATTTTATGTGTAGTTTTAGTTTTGTGGATCTGAATGGGAAACGAAAATGATATTGGATTTTGTCATCACTCTGAGGACTGTGGATTTCACAGAGAATTATTGACGTTTGAATCGGTTTGGTAGGTATAACAATCTCTGGAAATGCAGTGAAACTCGGTAGGTATTCAGACTAGATATGAGATGTTAAGCTTTTTTTATTTCCTTCTTGGAATGAGACCGGACGGTATATTATGTATATTTTGCAATGTTTTTAGTTGTGTATACGAGCATAAACAAGTTTCTTTTGAAACTCGTAAAATTGTTTGAGATTTTGTATTGTTTCGTAGTTTTCCCATCCATCCAACAATCATCATCGTCATTATTACTTGGCTCTCTGTGGAATTGTCAGGGAGTAGATGGGAACCAGAAGCTGAGTAATAACACAGATGCCTTGGACATATACCTATATTTTTATTGCTCCATTGCTCCTATTATCCTTGCTTCTTTATTTATTCCACTCCTTTCATCTTTCTCTCGGTGCCTTTTTGACGTTTATGAGCACTTCCTTTTCTCCATGCTTGGACTTCTAGAACAGTGTGCAACATAAGAAATTACGGTTTTTGCTTTCTTTCCTCCTTTCTCTTTGACAAGAAAAAGATATACTCTCAGGAGGGTTTCAAAAGAGAAAATGGTCAGGCTTGTAAAACTAGACATGGAGTCAGGAGTTGCATTTATTTTCCTTTTTTGTTGTTGCCAACATCGACCCAGTCACGATCATAAAGACAGCGTTCATTACAGTAGGTAACACAAAATCATTTTCTAAATGACCGTTTTTTTTTCTAAAATCATAAGAAAGTGAAACAGGAAAAGAAAAAGTGGTGGCAAGCTGACAGGATTGTTTCTCATGACCTCTTTGTTTCTTCCTGGAAATGACGGAAAATGGAGCTTGGAAATGCTTGGATACTGAGCTATACTACTTTCATCAGAGGAGAAAAAAAAAACGGTGGAAATATGCAGTCAGGATTGAGGATGCTAGAGTGGAATGATGAAAAACATGATACGTGGTGATGGAAAGATGTACTGTACGTGTTCACACCTAAACATGCAAGACGGGTCAATAATTTGCTCAAAATGGGTAACATTCCAAAAGCTTCACAAGTGTTGAAATAGATGGACTGATGGACACACTGCACACACAAAAAAATCTTTTGGAAAGAGGTTCAAATCAAATTTAAATTCAATTAGGGCTTGAGCTTCTCGCAAACATGTTTTTATGGGTGAATTCACAATACAGAAAAAGATCAAAGAGAAATTCCGATAGTTTTACGTATGTTGTATGTAATTCCATCGCCAGATTTGTATTTTTACGTTTTGTTCCTCTATCTAGCCGTTTTTATTGGATAGTAAACAAAATGATAAAAGTAAAATGACACCACAAATCCTAATAGAAAGACCACAGATTTTCTCTACAATACAAAGCAAACAGTTATAGATCAACATTTATCTTGATTCACCGCTCTGTAAACAAATCAGGCTAAATCTGGACTACACAGTTTCGGGATGCTTGATGTGATAAACACAGACAGATCGGGTTATCAATTTTGGTATGAAGTGTATAAAAATGTACCATTTTTAGATATCGCTGTTTTATTACATATCAAATGTGAAACATTCACTTTTGACATTTTCCAGACTGTTTTCATTCCAGAGTTATTTTTTTACGTAATTGCCGTTCTCCAGCAATATTTTTCTGACAGTTTCTCGTGAATACACATTTTATTATATCGCTAGTTCCCAATTTCAGCAATCTGTCGCCAACTTCATTAAGCCAATTTTCTCCCAATATTCAATTTTTTCTTGTTGCTTTCCCGAGACGAAGTTCCCCGATATTTTGGCTTGGTGTATCTTAGTTAACATTGTTTTCGTCTTCACCTTGATGTTATATTAATCACTACATGAAGCAGCTCGACCATAAAAATTCCTGACACGCACCACCATCTCTAATGCAATTCATTATCTTTGCTGTGTGTTTACTCATCCTCAAATTCATTTTTTTTCTCTTTCTTCTTTGATGGCTTCCTAATAATCCAATTTTTACTTATTTGCCCGTCTTGATTTTGAAAGTAGGACGTGATCAGGTCTGACTCGGTTGTCAGTCCTGAATATTTGTTTCCTCGGTTTTAACATGCACACTGCCTAATGACACAGACAAGAAACCCTTTATGTGTTATAGACTCAGACTCTTGTGTAATTGACTTATATTTTCGCATAATGTTCTAAAAATTGCAAAACGCTGAATACGCCCGTATGTTTTCCCCTACGCTTTCCACATTTTATATTTCTTCCGGCAGACAGCCACGTAAATATGATGGGGCTCGGTTTATTCCCTTTTGGGAATCTTCATGTTCCCTTCATTGAATTCTCAAGTGTTTCTAACTACTTATTCTATTACTCAAGTAAAAGTGAATAAGTGAAGCCTAACAAGCTGTTACACAAGGCTGACTGGTCACAAGAAGAGAGATATAATATTTTTTCCATGGGTGAGCTCCAGCAAGCTTTTTCCATCCCACCCAATGGCACTTCACTTAAACCTTTCTACTTTCTATTATAAAACCTAGTGAGTAAACAAAAGCCTACATCTTTCCAGCTCAAACGGTTATAACGGTAAAAAACTGTAAAAAAGTATGAAAAAAATTTGTCGTACCCACTGATACGGAACGCAATCGCTCTGGAAGCACGGAAGCTTTCGCTACATGATCTCATAAACTCTTCTTCCATCATTGCAACTGGTAATTGCACGAAACAAAATTAAGAGCCACTTGATTTTTGCCCAGTAGGGGTTTGGGATCACAGTAATCACATTGCACAAAAAAAATATTCCAAGGCACTTGTCAATATCTTGTGCTAGCTACACTTTAAACAAAATCACACAGTCAACTAAACAAGAAACAATGGAAAAACATATTTTTCGTAGATTTTGTTTTCAATGATGTCATCCACTTCACAGTGTAACCCCCAGTTTTCTCAATACAATGATTTACATTATTACAATGAATATTCTGAATGATTCTGGTTTTGACCACCTTAACCAAAACGAACAACTGAGCGTCATCTCATGAGAATTCGTTAGAGTCTCGCCTGAGCAGTGAGCGTCATAATTTTTGAGAAAATGAAATAAATAGGATGACGGTTACTGCATGATTTCCACGAGAGCGTGTATCGCTTCACGATGTGTGTGCGGGAGCTACCCAGTAGCTAATAAATTAATGGAAAGGCTATTTAATAACAATCATCTCATTAAGACTGGTATTTTCTTAAAGGAAAAAAACAATCTCCATAAAAATTGCACTTTTTTTCTGAACTAACCAAGAAAAAGATTAACGATTGGCCAAAAAAGGTGAAGGATGTTGACTCAGCTTGAAAAGCTACATCCTGAAGCGAAAAAATAAATTCTGATTGCGTGAACGATTTTTGTCTTGAACTTTGTTTGATGTGAGCTTTTCTGTCTTTTGTTGATTTTAATGTGTGAAACTTGAATATTTTTTTGTTTGATAATGATCCAGACTTAAACAAAAAAGCAGGCTCTTGAAACGTAGTCAGCGTCTGAAGGCAGTCACAGTGACTCAACATCCCCAACAAGATTTTTGTGAGTGATTGGTAAAAACGCTTGGTGCGTTTGCCATACTAATCACAGAGTTCCTCTCCTATGTAACATATAGATTGGGCTATTTAACGTCATCTTGTATGCCATGTCAATATGTTTTCTTGGCTGGGCTTTTGGCTCTAAAGACGACTCTATCTGTAGATCCAACATGGTCATTGCAGCCCACACTATGTCGCTGTCTAGAATATGCCATGTCATGTCAGGATTTCCATCCGGAAATGAACAATTGAAAGAGCCATGAGCGATGGAGCTTTGACTGTTTTGACGTTAATTCTTTTTGATCATGTTGACAGGGAGGTTGTGGTGAGCACGACCTCTCAAAGAACTTTGATATTCAGTCTTCAATGCTAAATCGCTTGCAAACAACTAACCTTCGCACTTGTTACTCATTTTGAAAATATAATATCACAAAGTGATTAAAGTTTTTTTTTCATATGAAGCACATCAGAGTAGATATGCCACACTGAAACCACGCGTCTAATAAAACGCCACACCAAAACGGCAGGATACTAGCCAAAAATACATTAGTACCTCCGTTAACAATTCTCTATTGTTTAAAAACACGTGAGCAACATTGCCGGTAGCACACTGCTAAATCGAAAACCTATTTAAATCCCCATGTAGTCCTAAATTATTCTTGGAAACATTTTCATACAAAAATACTCCCAAATGTTCCAAAAGTTTTGTATAAAAATCAACTTGACATCTCGCAGCGTGCCACGTTGTGTCTGTCCGCATGAAAACTGAGACTAATTTTGGTATTACGGTTTACTTTACATGAAAAATGAAATTGCAACTGGGCATGAAAAAACAAATTGTAATAATTTTTTTCTTTGATCGTTAACACACACACACATTGTTAGAAAAAAAAGTATGGATTTTTTTGGTGACCCACACAGAACTACAAACTATACATATTAATTCCACATGTAAATACTTTTATTTATGAGGTTGTACGTTCCGTGTTGGTTCTTTTTTTTGTTACAAACAGACAAACTTCTTTTTTTGATACTTTTCTGCATGCAAAATAAAAATGAGGCTTAAATGAAAAATATATTTTTAGGAGTGGAACAAACCTATCCTGAAAAAAAACACCAACTAGTATACTTCAGCCATAAAACTGCACGATGAGGATTGATGACGGTTCGTCATTATCATATTCTCTCAAAGGAATAATCATTTTAAGTATATCAGCATCAATATCAGCTTGATCAACAACACAATCATCATCACGATGATCATCCTCATCTCTTATGTAATGTCAAAATGTAGTTGGAGTAATACTTAGTCGTGTGTTTTGTAGATTGCATCACAGTTAAACCTTTTTTATTTCATGTGTACTATTTTTATGCATTGAACCGCATTCATTTAATGTTCCTCGGCTGTTGTATGTGTGTTGCAGACAGAAATGGTAATCTACCTAACTGCGAAAAATTCATCTAGAGGAGTGTTTTCCAAAAGGAATAGGAATATTAATCAACTTTGTATCAAAAGTAATACAAGCGTTTTGCCCAGTGTACTTCGCTCATAGATAAAATACCTTCGTAAGGAATGCAGTTTACATCCAAGTTTGTATTCAGATTACTTCTCAAAGCCAGTGTTTTATTCCAACAAAAGCTCAGCAGTAGTCTTTTTTATAGCTGCCTTGTAAATAGAAATGTACAGTGCTAGTCATTTATCAAAAGACTATATGTTTTGC
>JAAXOA010004614.1:0-10106 GCA_036561885.1 Salina celebensis
CTGGCAACTGAAATGATTCCCCGAAGTGATACTTTAAAAACTCCTTAACGCTTTCGACAACGGGTCTCCTACTTTTGTATCGCCAAGTGGTAGTCATATCCAAACTCCACCGACTCTTTCCAAAAAATGTTAAAACTATACTCTAGAGTCAACCGTACCCCCTGGCGGATTTTAGGGAGTTTACTCGAGGAGTCATATGAGAGATCCTCTGTATGTTTTAGATGGGAATCAGCCAAGCAGTGATTAATTAAATTAATTACGCTTGTTCTAGAATTTTTCTGTCAATCAAATTTAACAAATATGGACTCAGTAGTCAAGTTACAACGTCCAAGTAAAAATTTTAATGGCTAAAGAAGCATATTTCTTTAAATAATTAAAATTTTATACACGTTGCAACTGCTTTTCTCCGTTCACAGTCTCTTCACAACAACTCAAGTCTATGCATTTTGCATCACCTGATATGTTTTACTTCGAGCCGCTTGTAGGAACTGTCGCAAGCCTATAGCTGTAACGTAACTCGTTAATTTCTGCTTATTTGCGTCTGAAAACGTTACTTTTATGCTGAAGTATGCATCCTGAAGTCGGTGATCAATGAAACGGCTGGTGGTGTAGTTCACGTATGGAAGACCAAGAGTTATCTGAATACTATTTGCATCATGGATGTGCTTCAGAAGTAGATCAATCACCGGAATAACTTCATCAATATTGTTGAGCAGTGTATCTTAAAAAGTTTAAGGAGAAACCATTTTAACTTGTAACGAAAGAGTTCTAATTAATAATATTGCAAGGTACACACCTGTTTCATAGTACACAAACGTTGATACATTCAGTGCGGTTTGTAAATCTTCGCAGATTCTCGTTTCCTTGTGTGTATTTTGCAAACAGTCGTTAATTTTTCCAGTTAGATTTTGATAGAACGTTCTCCTGTATGAGTACTTGGAAAAGTTATACATATCTCCATGCACTGTGCACAGAGCCACGGTTAGCAGCACAAAATATGACCACAATGCACGCATATTGCAGATAAGGTCTTTGCACGATTTAAGAACTAGTTAAACCAGCACCGCCACCCGTCTCATGACGGGTACAATCTAGAGGCGCCAAACATAATACTGCTGTTACACTTTACTGCTGTTACTTCAGTGTGACCTGCAGTAAAGTAAAACAGTACTGCGGCCTACTTTGCCCTGGGTTACTACTGCAGTTTTACTTTACTGCTGTCACTTCAGTGTTACCTGCAGTAAAGTAAAACAGTACTGTACTGTGGCCTACTACGCTCTGGTTTACTACTGCAGTTTTACTCTACTGCTGTCACTTCAGTGTGACCTGCAGTAAAGTAAAACAGTACTGTACTGTGGCCTACTACGCGCTGGTTTACTACTGCAGTTTTACTTTACTGCTGTCACTTCAGTGTGACCTGCAGTAAAGTAAAACAGTACTGTACTGTAGCCTACTTCGCTCTGGGTTACTACTGCAGTTTTACTTTACTGCTGTCACTTCAGTGTGCCCTGCAGTAAACCTAAACCTACCTCTGCCTTCCCTAAAATGTTTACGGACGCACGCACGAACGGACATAGCGAATTAATAGTATAGATTACAAATTTTTGTATTGGGTTTTAAACAACCAACAACAACGTCCGCTAAATAAAGGATTCTGAAAGGTGTAAAACTCTTTTCTGGGCGGCTGAGGAAGAAGTTACACTAAAAATTCCACAATAATTCAATGCGTACCTACTGGATATTAATTTATTCCTTAAAGTAGTCGTTGGCAATATGGCAATGTGTTTCATAGTGTGTGACTGCAACGCGTTTATCGTTGGAAAAACACGTACTGATAAAGCGTCACGTTAAAACTTACATTCAGTTGTTACCATTTATGTCTGTGCTTACCAATATTAATTTGTGCTTGCCCATTGGAATGTCATTTTTTCTTGGAATCCGATCATTTTCTGAACATACTGAAAGCTTGAAGTGTCATTGAATTTGAATTTTAGCTGGATAAGTGGAGGATGTAAATTAACATTAGCAAAACGTATGCCGAATTCCATGGAAATTGCCTGAAGAAATAGAAGCCATTGTACAGAACGACATCATAAAGAAGTTTTATGGCAGCTGAAAGCTGAATTGTCAGAAGAGACTGTCATTAATGGTTGGAGCATGAATTTTGCGCCAAAAAATAACGCATTGCCAACTTATTTCCATTCCCGTCAATAAAACGTCTTACAAAATTGATGGTGACAAAGCAGTTATTTGTTATCAATTTATCAGCATTGTATTTGTATTTTCCGTCCTAGTACACATAATGCAAAGTTCGTCAAGATTATAATGAATAGTTCGATATAAATATTATAAATGCAAAGTAAGGATTCTCAAAATATTGAAGAGATATTGGAGAGTGTCATAAAATCCTGTTTTCCAAACAAAAGTTTAGTTTAGATATAACCGGGCTTACTAATGAACTAATGGCAGCGAACGTAATTACGAGAAAATTGTCAGCAGGGATGAAATCAAATACAGCTTAATCGTTTTGTACCTATTTCAATTGTCAGTACAAGTAAACAAATAAGGAGTAGAATGCCCCAGAGAAAAAATACAGTGGATATTTTACCCTCCATTTCCAGAGCGAACACAGCTTCTGCCTTATCAAACTCGTATTTAATTCTAGTATTGCTAATGACTCTACTCCTTTCCTGAACTCGAACAGAATGACCTAATTGAATGTATTCTTCCCTCCACCACATGTATATTCCAGACTCCATTATCCATCTTGAAATTTTCGCAAGTCGCAATCCACCGGGCGGGGTAAACACCTGGAATATCTCGCCATTTGGAATCGACCTCTTTCCTAAGTAGCAGTGCTTCCGGTTTCTGTTCAGTGGTTCTGTACTCTTCAAATATTCGTTCAAAATATGCATCCTTTCGATACCAAAATGCCACATTGTCAGATAAGCAATGCTTTTGTTCTTTGATATCATTTCGACACTGTCTTCAGAAATGATCGGTGGATATTTACCATTGAGAAGTGTATTTAAAGCCAGAAGATCCCTCAGCTTCCAACTTCTAATAATACAAAAACACGATTGGAGCATGATGATCAAAGCTCAGGCTATCATAGAAATACTTACCCTTCGTTAGTTCTGATTATTTTGTCTTTGAGGTAGTTTAACTGATATTGTAAAGAAGAGTTTGTAGAATATAACATTAACGAGCTATCAAAAACAAGTTTGAAATTATTGTCGACTAATTCCTCAAGATATCCCAAGGATTGTTCTTTCGGTGGACTTATAATCACACTTGTAAACGTTCCTGTGTACAGATTCGTAATCACTATCACTACGCACATGAAAATCCAGAGATACAAGAGCAAGAATTTGTTATACGTTTTTGGTAAGTCATAACCGTCTATGAATATTGCACAAAATACGACTTCCATAGAATCAAACAAGTGTCCTTCCCCCTTATCAGAACTATTTCTGAAATATATCCACAAGTCAGTTATAAGAGCGACGAACGCTATGAGAACAAGAAAAGAAAGCCAAACTGTGGAGTCAAATGTAGAAAATATTGTAGAAACATCCCAGAAAGGGACATTCCTTAGTTTGGAAATGTCACAATAGAAGAAGTTGAGGTCAAACCCTGGTATAAGAACCATCCCAATGTCACTAAAATTAGTTTTAAACTGTTCCACTAATTTGGGAAGGACATAAGGAGCTTTTGGATGTAGCCACACTAGCGGGTATAAACTGCTGTTTACTATATGCCCCTTGAATGGTTCGCAAACCTGAAGTACTCTGGACTAACCAATGTAACATTTGCACAGTCCGCTATTAATTTAAATGTTAAGTATGTAGGTCCAAATATTATTAATTGTCTGCCAGGAATACGATAGTAATCTCGCTTTCTTGAAAAATTGGTGAACGTTTGAGCCAAAGTGTGTTCTGTCGCTGTGAAGTAGTTTAGAATAACTTTGCTAGTTGGATTTGGCATGGTAAACTTACAATTCGTTTCAAAATTTTGCAAAATCAGTAACACTACGGGAAACCTCATGTCCAATGGAAACATACCGTGTACAACTTAAATGCCCAAACACTCCAATGAACCACAAGCAAATACTTCGGTACACCAACGGTTTTGCATAATATTAATTGAGGGATTTAAATTGGACTATTATCCAACAACCGAGGTGCAGTGGGCTTAAAATACGGTTTTTTGTGCTGATAACAACTGGAGGTTTCAATTCACAGGGACACTTTTGCAAGCCCATATTATTGTGAAGAATGCGACAAGATAACAAAAGCATGGACAAGCTGAGTGACAGAGGCAAACATTGTTATTACGTGGGTGTGTTTACTGATTCAAATTTCAAGGTACATACGCTACAAAAAGAAAACAAACATTGGAATGCTATAAGCAAGGAGTGTCTTTAAACCAGGAAAACGTATTTTCAGAGTTTTTACAGGATTTTACATGGATAAAGTGGCGAAAATGTAAAAACTCCTTTTGGTGCATATAATGGTCTAGCCTGACGTCGTTGTCTGACTCAAAAAATATTTGTTGATCTCAAAAGTGAACGATTAACAAGCGTTATTATGCCTAGTTAGATCCTAACACGAAAACAAATATTAATTTGTTATCCTATGCCCTTTTCAATGAAATTTAGGGGTTTTTACCATTTTATACATTTAACTTTTTCCATGGGCCATTAGTTTTTCCTGGTTTAAACCAATTTAACCCATGGTTTTTCCTGCCTGGAGTTTTCACAGGATCACACCTTGGCTATAAGTAAGTAAATATAGGATGGAATGATTGTTTTTCTACGCAGACAATTTTCAAGAAGGCATCTGGGGGCCAAATCCACAAAGGCATCATAGCGTTGGTACATAAGAAGTCGACTCTCTTTGGTCGTCGTCTTTTTGCGACCTCAATATCAGCCTGCCAAGCCATAATTAGATAGTACTTATTGAATTTTGTGTTTATTCTTTCTTTCTCTTTAACCTTTTTTCCAATTGTTTACCACTTGGAACAGGAAAATACATGCCATATGGCCCACCAAAGCAACGCACGAAGGGCAGCTAAAGGCATTGGCTGGACCCTTTTTCAAGAAGGCATCTGAGCCCACATGACACCCCATTGCTTATGTCTTTTTCTGCCACTTTCAGCCTCTTGGTAAAGTGTTTCCTGGGTAAGGTCCCTACTTTGATTCCTTCTGCTGGATACAATAAACCCTGATATCATAATTTCACATCGTCAATGTTCTTGGTGTCATAAGGAATGTAAAAATCTTTGTGTCTTAAAATCTTTTTCGTTTCTACCTTTTGTTCGCATCATGCAAAGACCCATTCGTTAAGCGAATTTATGAATATTCTTGTGCTGATGTTAAAACCGTGGTTGTTAGAGCATCCGCTAAAGCAACCATATAAACTCTACCATTTAAATTCCACCTTTTATACGGTTGGCAGATTTTCAGACGAAGAAATATTTTTTGAGAACAAATTTTATTTCGTCTACTTGACAATTGTAGGGGCTAGTAGAGACAATTATTAGTGGAATTACTGTACATGTACAAATATATATAATGAGGGAACGCTCCAGATTTGATCGAAAGCAAGAGGAGAGCATGTCAGATAGGCAGTCCGACGAAAGGAATGGCATCCGCATTAAGTAGCTTCCGTACCTTAATAAATAATATAAAATTCAATCGAACGTTTATCTATCTATCAGTTTCAAAAATGTAACTTTGTTAAAGATGGTCCTCCTCCTTATGGAATCAATATCTATCGGGTCGTCGCTGCCTGGATGCGAGGATGTGAAGTAACCATGTGACTTACTTCACAGCCAATGACGACAGCAGCGGCAATCAAACAGATTGTGCAACAGGAAAAAAATACAGTTCGTTTACATTTTTAATTTAACACCAATTTGTCAGCTAGCTAAGCATGTTTGATTGCAGCTGCTGACATATCGGGTGTATGCTGGTTTTGTAAACTTAATACATTGTAATGTAATGTAACTCTAGTGTCTTTTTTAGACATAAAGAGGGAGGAATTTTGAACACAACCAGATAACATTCCTTGTGCAAATATTAAAAGAATTTTGTCAAAATAAAATATTCAGCCGAAGATTGAATCAATGTTTTATGAGACACCCGATACACTATGGTCATTGGGATGTTATTTATTTATCTATTCGGTAGCCCCATTGTTTAATTCTGTACTTCAAAAAAACTTTTAACGAAAAAGTTGCAACACAAAAATTCTCTATACCCGAGGACAAGCATAAAATAAAATTTAGTTGTATTAAATGGTATTATTCGTTACGGCGACTACTTACTTTCGCTGATAGATTTTTCCACTAAAAACCTTCGTCGCCTAAACGAAACATTCAAACAGTTGACCGAGGATTTGGAAAAAACAAAGCTCTTTCAGGAAATTTATTTTAGCCTTTTCTTCAGCATGTAAACCCAAACAGAAGTTTACATTCACAACTAATGATTCTAAACTATTCTTTACATAATTCGATCAAACCATGTAATCTATCAGTTTCTAAAATGTAACTTTGTTAGACCTGCCATCAAATTCGCATCAAAACATAGGACACATAGGAACAAAAAGGACGACTTCCAACACCCCTAATTTTGAGACGCATCAGACATTACTCATAATAGACAAATTCGACGTTAAATTAGCAGAAAATGTAAATTTAGCTCGAAAAAAATACTTGTAAAAAGAAATGTGTGCCTAAAATAGGCGGAAAAAGTTAATGTTTGTTGAAAAACCGCCCAAAATATGATCTTTTTTGCCAAAATCCCGAAACAAAGGAGAAAAAGACACTTTTCCCGAAACAAAGGACGTCCTTTGATTTGTCAATTTTAGGCCCAAAACAAAGGACGGTCCTTTGGAACGAAGGACGGATTGCAGGTCTAAACTTTGTTACCCTTCCTTTCAGATTTTCGGTCACCGTCATCACAGTGGCGATTTGCACGAAAACGGTTGGTTCTGACCTATTCCCAATCTTCATTTTTAGATATGAAACCAAAAAATAAGCCATGTTTGATATTGTAAAAAAAAACTTTTTCAAGTCAACACGCTTGAATACTATCAGAGAAAGTTCCACCGAAATTGAAAGAAGCGACAATATATTGCCTACTGACCAGACAACAAATATGACCAAAATATTGCCTGAGATTTGCGCAGCAGCAACAGGTTGGTATTGTTTACCATGTAAAAGTCCTGTGTCGTCAAACAGGCCGTGCAACCAATCAATCAGACCGGACTCGCGCATAGCCCAAGTTCGTCTGAATATCCGTAAGTGTACAGCTCCAGCAATATCAAATGCCAAAATACCACTTGTGAGTTTCTCTTTTCCAGCATACAGCTGCTTCGAGTAGGATCTTAATAAGGTCTTCAGGGGTATTCCTGCAGAGACAGGTAGCAAAACTGCAACATTTGAGCCAACTAATAATTTATCAACTAACGATTTCGCCTCTTGTTCGACAGTGAAACGGGTTAGGTTCTTCTCAAGGTTCCGTCGATCTTTATGACCATGTATTACTAAAGGGTATTTTGTTTGGTTTTCAAGGTTTTCCCTAAGAAGATCAAGATAGTTATTTGGCAGAGTGGTTTTAGCAGCCAAGCGTGAGAGTTGGTTTAAACCCCCTTTTACCCATCCGTCTCTGTTTACAATCCTCCAAATTTCAGCATACATAAACACTTCAACCGGTTCTGTTGATATGATGTAACGTTGTAAATCATCTCTCCACTCAAAATGTGGCAGCTTGGTTCCTTCATCACGATAAAATGAATCTGACTCTAACCGAGGATTTAGAAAATAGAATGCAACATCAATTCGTGTGTAAAACACAAACTGAGCATTTTCAAGTTGGTCGACATTGTCATACTGAAGCAACTTGCGCGCGAGAACCATGTTGTAAACATTTCGGCTTTTGTATGCGTTACTCAGGAGGATGGTTGATGCAAATATACCGGTAACAATTACTTTAACTAGCTTACTCTCGCAAACTGCAGGTAACAATGGATCGCCTTGCTCCAACAAACATTTAATTAATGAGAGTATTTGCCTCCATGTGCCATGGGAACGCTTAGGGCCAACAAGTAAGGCTACAACTATCCCAGTAAATATAAATATTGTGAAGGAACCTAACCAAACTGTTGGTTGGAATACTTCTATTAGTTCGCTGAAAGGGAGCGCTGATAATCCTCGTATGGCAGTGGTGACAAAAACTAGAGCAGATGATGTGTCGTTGAAATAAAACAGGTTTTTCAGAGGTCCTGATAAGAATGGATCATGATAACTATTAAACTATATAACTTGGGCAGAATTTTCATTTCAAATGGAATCGTTTAAAGACTCAGCACGACAAGTATGCAAGCAACTTTTGAAGGGGAAGTCATCATACAGATTCTTTCCGGAAACCCCCAGACCAGCCAAATTTTATATTTTGCCAAAGGTGCATAAGAAATTTGAAAAGTTTCCTGTTGGTCGTCCCATATCAAGCACTGTTAACTGTATAAACCGTGGAGTATCCATGCTATTAGACTCAATTCTTCAACCCTTGAGCCTTTTAATTCCGGACCTTCTCATCGATTCCCCGCATTTGTTACTTCTGCTGAATAACCTAAAATTACTGCCAAACAAAAAGTACATTTTATGCACTGCAGATATCACTGCAATGTATTTGGAACTACCAATTCTTACCTGTATGAAAAACTGCATGGATTTTTTCATCGCACATGCTAATAAAACCACACTTCCGTTTGAAGTCACCCTTGCCAATCTCAGACGACTACTCCAATTATCACTAAACTACAGTTTTGTCGAGTTTGACGAAGAACTATACTTTCAACATCGTGGGATTCAAATGGGAGGCTGCAGCAGTGTTAGTATTGCCAACATCACAGCAGCAGTGGAACTTAATAGACAGCTTAATGCAAAGGAAATTGTATTTAAAGGACGTTTCATCGACGACCTCCTTTTAATAATCGAAGCTGACACTATTGATAACATGGACCAGTGGTTAAAAGATCTTTTCCAACATAGTTTTTTAAAGTTTTCATACGAGTTCAGTGAAAGTACCGTAACGTTCTTAGATATGAACGTTATGATTAATGGAAATGAAATATCCACATCGCTATATCGGAAACCAATGTCAAAACATGAGTTTGTTCACTACACATCAAGCCATCCGTCACATCTTTTAAAATCACTGCCTTACTCATGTGGCCTGCGAGTTATCAGGACTTGCTCCGATCCAAAAACAAGAACGACGGAAATGAACAATCTTTTTGACAAATTTAAAGCGAGGGGATATCCCGAACTGGTGCTCCAAACAGCCTTTGAAAAATTACCATCAATAGATCGATTGGAACTACTAAAACCTAAATCAATACTTTTGAATCAATTTCTCCAATTCCACCGACCGGACCCGAGTTAGTAAATACAAATTTTTGTCTAGTAAAAACTACAGTCTCAAGCAACTCGTCATTCATAATCGTCCCGTTTTATAAAAACATAAGAAATTGCCAATTCATCATAAAATCGGCGTTCATGAATGAACTGGAACGGAATACAACGGAGGATTTGAAGAAATCTCTGGAAACTTTGAAACTTGTGGTTGCTTTTTCAATACCAAACCCAATCCACCTTTTCCTGAACAAAGCCCACAAAAAATCATAACGCTGTTTATTTGTCTCACTTCACCCAACAGCAAGACCAGCGCAACTAAATCTTTTGTTTACTTGTCAAAAGAATTTTTGTTTATTCATTCTTTAAGCAGCAGATCACAAGCCTGTTCATTTTCTGCTGAATTTTAATTTTAATTTTAATTAAAAGTTACGAAACATTTTACTACAAACAAACCATTGTAACTTTTTGATCAGTAGTTTGAGCTTGCTTAGATACATAAACTAATTGTCAACCATCGATCACACTGTGTTTAAAGTTTTAGTTACATTTTAATTCAGGTACTTTCTTCATTAAATATTATCTCGACTTCTTTTATAAAATAATAATAATTTTTTAAATTGTACATTCATTTTTTATTTTTTATTTATAATTTTTGTCCAGCCGTCTGAAGATGTTAAAATAAA
>JAAXOA010004615.1:0-10104 GCA_036561885.1 Salina celebensis
CAGTTTGTCCACAATTGATATTCCTACCGGGTTTTGTTGCAATGCAACTTTTACCTTTTAAACTTAAACAGAAAAGCAAGACTATAGCGAAGTCCCAAATAAATCGTTAGTTTCGTCCGAGATCTACATACATTTGAAGACGATAGTACAAAAACGTCCGAAATATTTAGTTACGACTAATTCTTTTCTGTGAACTATATACAAACACAACCATAATGCTAATCAGAATCAGGGCTCAAAATGTTATAAAACAAAAAATACTAACCGTAATTCTAAACGACCGTCGACCCGGATCGGTGGCTCTTTTAACCCAGATCTCTTCTGACTTTTTAGTGCCTCCTTTTCCATCTCCTCCACCAGTTGTATTTGCACTACTTGTTCCATTATTTTGACTAGAATTTTCCGCTTTAGCCTTTCTCTCGGCCAATGCCGGATCCACAAACAATTCGCTAAGCTTCACTTTATGTGCTTCTGATTTTTTAGGTCTGTAGTTCCAACTCAGACTGTTGAGTCTGGAGTATATTTTCTCCTTCCGACTCTTTTCCTTTTCTTTCGTGGCGTCTCCTGTGCTTGGGCATTTCTTGACACCACCAGCTACCGTTAAGGTATCATGGCTGGAGGACAAAGGAGTTGGAACTTCTTCCTCGATGTCTTCGTCTTCTTCCTCTAATCCATTTTCGCACAACTCAACGAATTTCTCCAAGGTGGTCAAAGCCCTTTCGTCAACTCCGATTGAAGTACGTCTTCGATCCATGTTTGCAACAACTCCACCAGACATTTTTTCTGATTATCTGCGGCAATGAATGATAAAAAACGAGCTTTATGAGACATGTCATTAGCAATTCAATTAATTAGTTTGCATCATGCATACCTTGACAAGTTTGTAGTATTGCTTATAGCAGACGGTTCAATTGTCATTCAAATTGTGTCTCCTCATCAAGTTTTGATTTGAACGGTTTAACGTAATCTCAGAAGCCGTAATTGGATAAACAAAGAAAATTTTGGAAAATAATAACAGAATTGACTAGATTTATGTCATCTAGTCATTTTCCAACTGTCAATTGTGTTTGCTGACTTTCCTTGTGAAATCAGCATTTAAAACAGGAATCCAGCTATCAGCACAAAACCCTATGATTGATAAGTTATTGAGTTCTTGACAGCATTATAAATACCCGCCGCTTTTAAGAAAAAAGTTTTACACGTGCACAAAACTGGTTCACATTGCTTAAGAATCCTTCAGCTAATTTAAACAAGATTCAATGGCACCTGCAACGTAATTAATAGTTGAGCACAACTCACCTCACAATAACATTTAGCACTAACAATAGGCACATCGGTTCCAGTATCTTATCTTAACTTTCTTTTAAATAAAAGCTGTATACACACACGGAAATTCGAGACAATTTATGAATTCAAAGATTCTCTCCACAATCACAATTTACACAAGTTAAGGAAAACTTTGCACAATCAACGATATTATTTCCAATATCCTTTTCATTTCCAACCAAGCAATCCTCACTAAAACTGTGTCCTCCTTTTCCGTTTTCCAATAATCCAACAAAACTTATCTGCCAAACAAATAAAAAGACAAATTTCAGTCACCGGCCATTTTTAAAAATACTTTATTTCAAGAATTTAAGCATTACCTGCACTTAATATTCGCGAGACCATTTGATTGCATGTCCATCCTCAAGCATACTCTCTCCCAAACAATCATATATTTTCTATTGTTTTCACACAAACACTACATGCACTATTAGTGCTCTTAAAAGCAGGGCGTATTAAAGTTTTCGATACGAACTGCTCACGAGGCTAAAACGGTAAAAACATTTTTTAGCACCATCCTTCTGGCAAAACAAGCCTCATCATTTTCTTCGATGATTGCAAATTCAGGACAAACCATCCGTCAAAAAATGTATTTGTTTGACTGTTTTCAAGTTGAAAACCAGTTTTGGTTTGATCAAACTTTTCATTGAACACTTCCAGTTATAAAACCCTATAAAAATCCATCTCTTTTTCAAGAATCATTGATGAGCTGAAGCAAATCCCAACCAGCTGAGATGAGTTTTGATAAGAATTATCCCAGGGAGTGAAACCACCTAAAAACGGACCGAGCTCTTGTTTGTTGTTTTCTTCTCATCCGGGACTCAGACCACCATCAGTTTTTCTGGTAAAAACATCACCAAGATTCCTATCATGACCTGTAACATAAAAATATAGCGTGATTCATCGGCTTCTTGTTTTTCTAAAGTATTTTTCTGCAAACTACTTCCTGCTATGTTTAGTATGTTTTGTTGTTTTTTTCTCACCATGCGGTATGTAACTGATTAAAAGATAGAAATGACTCAGACATTTAGGTTTTTTTCTTACACGAGGTAATGGTTTGTTATTGTAATGAACTGAATGTTTGCACAGTTAAAGTCAAAATGGTAATGACGTCTATACCGGCATCTTACAGAATCATTAAAGATTTCTTTACAATTATCTTACAGCGTAGTAAGACGGTTTTCTTAAACGATTGAGATAAGACGATGTTGATTTTATTGTGAGTGATGTGTGGGAATCGTCTGGAGAATCCTTTTGTAAGGCTTTTCAATGAGATTTGCTCTTTGACAAGTTTTGCACGTTTTGCATAATGAGTTTTCTAAGCACTATAGTCTCACATAATAGACTCTCTTCCTTTGACCTTGTATGACAAGGTGGCTTTCTGCGAAAGAATACAATTGTCACAATGTAAAATACTCTGGAGAATTGTGAATAGTCCAGGACAAACAAAAGAGAATTGAATCTTGAAGCTCTTTCATAAAACTGAATAGATTAAATATTTTCCTTGAACTTTTTTCCCGCATTATCAGGATGAACCTTTCTTTAAAAAATATCTATTTTTCATGTCCTGATGAATCGCCTCCTTTACAAGCAAAACCCGTGCAAAAATTCAATATTAGCTCACCAATATTTTTTACACTCCGATTGCAATGTCGTCCTTTACTGCACTGGTAAAGAAGTATTCATTTTCAATACATCAATACCCATACAACAGCACGTTGTTATCTCGGCAACGGCAACTACTTTTTTTCCCTTCCCTTGGAATTTGCAGTTTGTATGTATGTATTTTGCGTGGAAATGATAATCGATTGAAACCTCTACAAGAAAAAGTTACTTAAACTTTTATATCACTGCATTGGGGAGGAAAATATGACGATGATGCGGCAAAGGAACTATTCACGTCGCCATTGTGTCTGATCGAGACAGCAACCACAAAAAAATGTTCGCAAACTTAATCAGTTGAGTTTGTTACATACAACCTCTATTCTGCTCTTCGGATTTTTAGCAAATGAAGTGTTCACGTAACAGCAAAACACAACACTATACCATGCAAGAACAGTTGAAAGTCAAATTTATTTGCAAGGATTGTTTTCTCACCATGAAAATTACAGTTTTTACAGTCTTACTATCTGCTAAGAAAACGAGTCTCTATTTCATACAAAACATGAGCTACATGACATGTATTTTGCGCTAACAGTCAACACAATCACCTCTATGTGCTGCCTTTAGTATGACGCCCAAGTAATTACTTGAGCACAAGGAAAATTCTATCTAGGCTTTAGAGACTCTAAATTAGAGTAGAAAACTATTCATTTAAAAGGAAAGGATTAGTGCAAGTAATTTTTGAACTATCAAACCTGTCATAATCATGATCCATGTTTTATCGGCACATCCAAATCAAAATTGCAGTAATAAAAAATACACATAATATAGAGATGAGTATGAAAATTGAAATATTAGATTGCAAGCAGCTGTCGGGTTTCAAAACGTGATGAGATTAAAACAAGAGTGTAGGTAAGCAGAAGAAAATTCTTGTACAGACACACACTGAAGTAGTTGTAGAAAATACTTATATTATAGCTAATAGTCTATAACAAGTATGAAATAGGTCCACTTACGCTTATTTATATTTTCTTCATGTGGTTCCTTATAAATATTTATGAGCTTTTGTAGGTACCATCGTTCAAATATTATACATGAAATATTGTAGATTTTTGTGTGAACCACTATTCAATATGAAACACAATACGACTTCAAAAAGATAACGACCAGCTGGGCTGACTGTCGAAGGCGAAATAGCCGTTTTACTTAATAACGATAAGATGTGTGTCGTATTTTAGTATGACCACAAAAAAGTAAAACTGAAACAACTTTTGACAATTAGCTCAAACGAAGGAGAGTCCCACATGTGAACATCATATAAAAAAAACGCTGATACTGCTTCAGGAGGAGTAACCTTTCAAAAGCTATATCAATACCACAGGCACGTCGATAATACACTCTCATTGTCATTCATGGTCCAAAGAAGAAGTCAAGAGTAAAAAAGTGTTCCATATGAGTAGTTGTTCAAACTTGTATTATATTACAACATTATCAGCATGAGTATGATGAATGATCGCACAAAAAGCAGACAGAAAATGTGCTAAACTGCTTCACTATACCCTTATAACCCACACTCTTCGGGTTTCGCCCGACAAGAAAGAGTTTTTAAGTGGCTGTACAAAACAGATAGGTATTTTTGTGTGAAACCAGACCAAACGTCATGTCAAAGTTAACTCCACTCACAGTTCACAGACAAAAGTCCAGTTCTAATGAATCATAGACATAGCATGCAATAATTTTTCTCTATGAAAATTGACATGATAATTGACGTACAGACGTAATGTATATAGAAGAATCTTGTTATTGCATGGTTTTTCTTCAAAGGAAAATTACAAAAGAGAGGTTTTTGTTGTGGCCCACAAAAGAATAATTAAACCAGCTTACAATTATTTATACCGTCCAGGCGTCCAGTACTAGAACACTCTCTGGGATGATGAAGCGTAGACTATGTCTGCCGATGTGTTCTCGGAACGAAATCTTTTCTAACGTGTTTTGGAAATTTAACGTTAAAAACCAGATTTCACTGGACTCATGGGCGTATGTGCTTGTACTTCTGCGAAAGACGAGTGTAAAACTGTGAAATATATGAGACTAGTAGAGACTTTTGCCTCCTCCTTTTTTTCTCCTGACCTAGCTGACTAAACCAAAAGTTTCTTGGATAACAACAAGGCAACGAACAAGAACCTGAGTGAAATGCCCCTGGGATTTAGGTGCCCAGGTGTACCAAGCTGCCTTCTAACATAAAAAATTCTCTTTAATATCTCCACTAAAACGTCAAGGAGCTCTGTGCAATATGTAGCCATAACTAGCAAAGTAGACGGAATAGTTTTCTATTTTTTTGGCGATGCATCCCAAACACAGCTTTTTCAATGTTAACTTCACCCTGTACACTCCCACTGCCACATGAACGAAATACTTAATAATATGCATTACAGTTTATATGTACTAAACCTACGAAAGCAGTTTTTTGCCAGCGTCTCTTAGCCGGCCTATTCCATGATAAATAGCACTGCATATTGTATCCTATGTACTTCCAATTTCCATATAACATGTTTCAAATCTTGTTTCTATTAGTAGATAATACAATTAGCCGCTTTCTCCCGTTTTTAATTTACTGATTGCCAATTACTTTGCATACTTGTATGTAAACTGATGGCGTCTTCATCTTCGTTCAGTATACATATTCCCAACGAGAGAGAAAAGAACTACAAAAAATCTATTTATTGCATACTCATCTCTAGAACTATCTTGTTCATCATTATTAATACAAAATCCCACCATCCGTGCTCAATGTGGGTAACATCTTCAAACTTCTCAGACTTGTCGTTACGAAATACTGAATAGATCATCCAAAAAAAACTGTATGGAATGACTGATCGTTCTTAGGTAAGGCAGGCGTATTTTTGCTCGTCCTCTCCCATCCCGTGGATTCTGGATCGTATAAAAACGTTTTTTTTGCACTATATGAAAATTAGTTTTGTAACCCGAGAAATCCATCTCTCTATGCGAAACAATACCGAAACAAAATGCTCATCCTGTCACTAGCTTCGATACAGAAGCGTTGCTTAACGTTATTTGATTGTAAGTTTCCCATTAAGAATATGAAAATGAAAGGAAACATGAGGAAAGCTATTTTCATTCCTAAGACTTCCTTTTGACTATCACGTAAAAACACATCTCCTCCAGAAAGCCCATAAACAAAGAAAAGACTTGTTTGGCTTGACTTCTTTTATCTTTACATTTTTTTGCAATTCTCTTCCATTTTTTAGTTTTTATGTCTGGGAGCCCTTTTGCCAATAAAAAACTACTCTGCTTCATCCTTTTATACTACACTTTTTTAAGCTCTCCATTTTACCTTTTACGTTCCTTTCATCCCACACGTATTTTGGGTTCTTACTTATTGGTTCTACTTCATNTTTACCTTTTACGTTCCTTTCATCCCACACGTATTTTGGGTTCTTACTTATTGGTTCTACTTCATCCAGTATTGTTTATGATTATGGTGTTTATATTCATTCAAGTTGGTAAAGAATTGAATGCATGGCATTTGCAAGCACATAAAACCATTTTTCAAAAGCCACTGCATAGAATTTTACGCGAAGCTTCTTTTCTTGAGAAAGGCTATGTGTGCAAAAAAACTCAACAGATTACAACAGCATCTCTGTCAAGAAAGAAAAACCCGTATGGAAAGGTTTTTTTTTGGAAGGTTAACCTATCACAATTTTTTGCACAAACACTTTGACAAGTTACAGAGTTCTTTAAATTTTCCATTCAAAATTGAGGCAGCAACTAGCCAGCCAAAATCCTCAACTATGCCATTGGCAAGTCAGTCAACCCGATACACAACAGGGATAAGTTTTGTTTAAAATTTATATCTTCTTGAGCTCTTCGTTCTTTTGAGCGCACTATTAAGCTTATAATGTGCCGTTGCGTTATTTGTTGTTTGTTTGCTGCATTGGCATTGGCATGAGATCGACATGACACAAATGTAATTACTTACATTGACGATGAAAAGAGAAATCATGCCAATGTAGATGAAGAGATGAGAAAGATTGCCAATAAAAAGTAGATTTTTACCTTAGCTTACACAAAGCAAATGACGATGATAATAGTGGAGGATTTGCTCTTTTATTTATTTTGTTGATATTCCTTCAGTTTTTGACTCTATGCCCATTTTTCTTCGGCAGCCACTTAGTCACCAAATCTGAGCGTGAATACAAAATCGTTTTTAGTTTAAATGTCAACTATGCTGTAGCATACCCACACGTGAAAAACAAAGACGAGTAACTCAAGAAATTAATCAAGGCACAAAGAAAACGATGCTCTGGTTGCGTTCTTAGATAACCGTGTGGTATTCGCCGTCACTACTGAAGGTAAAAATCTTTCTTTTATACTAACATTAATTTGAAAGTTTCCTGTCACCATACTCTACTGCTATATTGGTTTAGTGAAATATTCCTTACACACCGTCAGCTCAGAACACTAAGCTCATACATTAATTTTCCAACAAAGAATAGATTTATAGACTTGTTTTGCCCATTTTTCTTGTAAAAAAATATTTTGCAAAAATAAACAAGAAGTCCTACACATGCACAAGATGCAGTTCTTGGTTTTTACGATCACCAAACTAAACAAAACAGTTTTATTTGTCCAAAAAATCGGGACATTTGTGTCTTCATACAGTTTGTAGGACTGGTTTCCAAACGGGGATTAGGTAACTATTTGTTTCCTATTCACGCGAACTTTCTATGGAATAGCGTGACAAAAAGTAAAGCTACAGCAAGGATAGAAAAAATCACGTGTGAAAGTTGCAGAAAGAATACCATACAAATTCATATGTAACAAACTCTGTAACGGCAAGCATTTTACGACTATACCCAGCAAACACTTCATCAGTTTAAGTAACTTGCTGTGCTGGTTTATATCCTTACCTTATAGGTACAAAAGGTGAATTATGGATTCTCCTTTAATCGACAAAAGCTTTCTCTTATTCTTGTAACATACTCCTAAATGAATACGGTTTTGTTTATGCGGCATACCAGTTTACTTCCTGGATGACAATAGTCAACAAAATACACATTAGCGTAAACAGTTTGAAGTATGATAGGTACATAAGGTGATATACGTAAACGTAAAATTGACATACCACTAAAGCTTGTAAACGACCAAATGAAAATCCTTTCTTTTTTGTAACAAAAGGTTTTGATATTTCCGTCGCATGTACAGAACCCTCTCAATACAAAAACAACTTGTCGTGACACCACACAATTTACTCCACTTTGAGAAAGTCACAGTTGTAACAACTGTAAGAAGCCGTATAAAACTTATCTAAAAGAGAAAGTACTGACAGAGTAGATTTAATCACTAAATGACTAACAGAGAAAAGGTTATTAGTTTTTCATATAACTTTACTTTTAAGTGTTTTTACAGTTTTTCCTGTCAGTTTTGGCTTACTTTTCCACATAGATTTTGCACCAGTCAAACACACACATTCCTTAACTTTATTTTTACTTCCTAAAAAGTGGTTTTTCACTTTAGCCACTTCATTCTCTCAACACAACATACACACTTTTTAGCACATAGATTTTGCACCAGTCAAACACACACATTCCTTAACTTTATTTTTACTTCCTAAAAAGTGGTTTTTCACTTTAGCCACTTCATTCTCTCAACACAACATACACACTTTTTCCTCACTTTGAATCAGAAAACTTTTTTTTCTATATTTTTCCGTTGCTTTTACTCTCGTAGTCTTCCATGCTTGCATGTAGTTTTACTTGCTCCCTCACCAAAGTCACCCGCCTATCTTGACCAAACTCTAACAAGATCGATTTTTGCGCATGGCATTAACATTTTTTTGTGTGCAACTTTTTTCACATTGAGAACCGACATAAACCACAGCACGTAGGAAACCGCTTTTATAAAGTGTTCTGCCCAAATGAATGATAGCCTGTAGTTTATACTACTTTGTTTAAATAGGCTGGCTGCCTTCCTATTTGGTGTTGCATGAGGAGAAAATGAAACCTGGCTTGCACTAGGCAGCTACAGGCCAACGGAATGTTAGCATATCAAGGCGATCGTTGTTATCGTTCGTTAGTTATAAACAGTTATAATGCCTATAGATCCGTAGTAGTGTTCTGCGTCGTAATTGTGACTTTTCAGTCTGTTCCATCCGTTTTAAACTGTCCAGGTCCAGATAACCGTGCTAAAATGTACGGGACAGCAAAACATTCCATTGACGTTCATGGCGATAGCGAAAAATAAAAACGCAAGATATGATACTTTCAATGTAAGGCTTACAACATCCTCGGGAAAATTCCATAACATAGTCATGGTCAAGTCAAAGAGTTCTGCTTATGATTGTATAGCTTATCTTTGCTTGGGTTCAAGCAAACGTAAAAGCATATTAGAATGAAACTAGTAACACCATTCAAAAGACGGGGGAAAATGTTGTGTACAGTTTTAACTAAGAGACAACTTCATTTCCTCAAAAGAGCTTAGGCAGGTTATTATTATTTTTCATGTTAAAATGAGAGAGATGAGTACCAAGGTAGATGTTTATTGCAAGAAAAACAAAACCCATAAATCATTTAAAAAACATGATCATGTTGACAGTCTCATTTTGTCACGTTAATCCATGAAATGTTCGATATGGTAAGCAATACAGAAGTTTGCACCAGTTTTGTAAAAAAAAAAAAATTTGCCAGAAGTTTGAGTTGATTTGATTAGTGTCCTTATCATTTTATTACAACAATTACGAGCAGATAGTTTCTTGGCATTTTGTACAGTTAGCTGACAATTCATTTTAGAATGAAAGAAATTCAAAATATTTGTTTTTCAATCCTTCTGTGATCTTGTCGCATCTTATTCCCATGCCCTTGCCGTACATACAATTGTTCATATACAGGATTTTATAACAGCCAACAGCAGTTTACATTTTACACTAAATGTTCGTCTATAGTCTATGTATTTGTCACTGATTGGATATATTTTAAAATTGACTCGACTGCCTTCGTTCATGAACGATAACATTTTCATCCACATATTGTATATTTTGAAAATAAGTTATAAAACTCACTAATAATTTTTAACCTCCAAAACTTCTTTGAAAGCAAAGTTGGCTTTTACGATTAGGTCAATGAAGTTTTAAACGAATACTGTCAAACGTGGTTAGAT
>JAAXOA010004616.1:0-10104 GCA_036561885.1 Salina celebensis
TCAACCCCGGGTGAAAGAAAGACTGACTAAACTTATCCAATTGAAACGTGGAACTACTGATACTATCAAATCGATTGTTCAGGAGTATGCCAACAACCTTGGGGATGAAAACAAAGAGTGGAAACGCCGACAGCAAGAAAATATTAATCTCCTCTTGGAACAGTTTTGAGGTATGTTGCAGGCGAAATGACCTGTCTCATAAGTACTAGTTTAATGTTTTTCAATGAGTTGATAAGCCATCATAAATGGCTTTTTGTGAGTTTCCTACTTCCGTTTTTACGTACTTTTCATACTATGAACATTTTTACCAGTAGTACAAATTCAACTATTTCATATTTACAACGGTTATCGTAAATGAAAATAAAATAATGCTCAGTTGTTGAACGACTGGAAAATTCAAATAATTCGAGTTAACCATAAACATTATTTCTTACTGGCACATTTCATAATGTTTATGGTACTTTCAAAAAGGTATTTTCAAAGATAACCAAACCTGGCCTTTTACGTACATTCAATTTTACTTAATTTCGTACACTAGTGCCATCCTTTTTTCAAGTTTTGTATCACATTTTTCGTTCTGAAGTCAAATCTGCGCCATGCTTTCTACACGCGGAATTAGATTGTTCAGTTACTTAATTTTTATCCGGTGTCAATAACGAAATCTGGTGAATTTTCGATTTTTCTTATGTAAAGAATCGCTGTTGCTATTATACCCAAGTACTCTCGTAATGGTCTGACCTCTTGCCAGGTCACCACCAATTTCTAAATAGTTTTTAGCTCGTCATTTAGCAAATATTGTAGGAAAATGGCGGCTCCATAAGAAAGTATACGGGGGAACATATAACGCCAAAAATGTCAGTTAGACGGGTCCTGTCAACCGAGGGATCATTTTCCTCTTGGAGTATTGACATTCTAGGACTATGTTTACGCAAAATGTTAAAGATTATAGTTCAGGGCTCATCAAAATTAACATTTTCAGGCATTTTTCTCAACATTTTTATACTAGTTACGGCTCTTTTTTGCCACATCATCATCATTTCATGCAACTATTGAGGGGCTTGTTGTACGCAAGTCGTTGTAGAATTTATTTTGTGTGTTTGGTGCACAACGGTGAGCACCACAAGAATTTACTTTTGTAAAAGCAGCACCTCACAACCACCCAACTTGAGAAAGGGGATATTTTATGTGAAAAATTCCCCTAACCATGCCGTTTGTTTGCATGAGACTGTATAGAAAAGCTCAAAATGGCTGGGCTTCGTGCTTAGAGAGAGAATGCATTAGAGAGAATAGGAGAGTCATACTTGTCTGTGTATATCTCGTCCTTGTACATAGGCTGAGATAATAGAAAAAAACGAATAGTGCAAGCCACCCTTATTGGCCCAGTAGCTGGTCGAGAAGAAGTTGTGCACTGAAAAAATAAAATGAAGGGTTGGAATAAAATGTTTTAAACTGGAGAAAGTTTAATGCACAATTAATTAGTGACTAATTAGTAAACAAACAAACTATCAAGTGAATTTTGAAGTGAAAACAAGTGAATATTTTCAAGAATTTAGAGGAAGAAGGTGTTTTAAGAGAGACACTTTAGTACCCCAAGAGGGATAGGGAGTGAATATTTTGAAGCCGTTTCCGGGGAAAGTGAAAGCTAATGTGGGGATGACAAGGAGGTGATTTGCCCATAACAGGTGTAGCAATCAACGACGATAACAATGAGCGAAGTAAGAGTTTTTCTTTGAAAGTTTAATGAAGTTGAAGTGGAAATGATACGGTGATTGGAGGCGTTTTGGGTAGGAATCATCCCCTGGAAGGGGTATAATAATGAATTATCTGCAAGTAGGGTGGTACCGAGGTTGCCCCATATGCTGAGGTAGTTGAGAGGTGGTTGTCAAAGGCGGTTGTGAAAATAGTTTAAATGTTTTGTTTTGGAGATGATAAGCATTGGAAGAGAAAGTTAACTAAAGAGGGTATAACCCTCCAAAATACCCCTTGAATAAGAATGTTCCACTCGGGACTTCATTCTATGCAGTTAGGAAGGGACTTAGGTGGGCGAGTTTGAAAGAATTTTGGGAAATTGTGATAGACGCCAGTTGCAAAAACTAAGATTTTTCTAATCATTTGCCGGCTATTTGCTCTATTCCAGTGATTCATATTTAAATTGTACTAAAATATAGTGGAGAAATCTGTACCTTTACATTGTAATCGTAACTAGTAGGCGTGCTACCGATGATGAAATGATACTCTTAAAGTTATTCTGTGTTTCAAAAATGCAAATACTGGAGAAAGCCGGCTAGTTTCTTTTAGCAATGGCGTTCTACATGAATATGCTCGCAATTATACGGAAATTTGTTGCGGGCAATAGTTTAAACTGCCGTTAGCGAATATTGTAACGGAAATTCAGTTTAATAGATGTGCTTTATCCAGTGACACTTAAAAGAGTCAGCTGATTTGCTATCTACATGCAGACAGCTGATATATTTTTACTATTTAGAATATTAATGTAGTTACTGGAGTCAGTTCGGTTTTCCAGTAAATGGTAGGTAGGAGGTTACACTTAAACCGAGAGAACTTCAGAACGAAATCTGTCTTTGACTACTCGAATCCTTAAATTGAATCGTTTTCTATTCTAACCAAGGCTACAAGAAGTTTAGTGGCGGTTGCGGATGTTTAAATGTTAGTCATTATGAATATAACGTTATTGCCCTTAACCTCTCTTAAGTATTAAATTGGTTTGCAACTAAAATTCGTAAAAGTGCCAAAATCTAATTTTGAATCATGAAATCTATCCGATTTGAAAATACCTTTTGAAAGTACCAACATTGCATCATATTTACATAATTTCTTTCATTTTTCACCATTTAAATGAAGTAACTATAATTATGTTACAATTCATCTACACCACCTCATCACTGTCGCCCTTCTGTCTTCGAATTCAACTACAAACAAACCTCAATGTACCATTACCATGAGAAGAATTCGACCAATTCAAAACGCCTCACCCAATCAATTTCAATTCAAATAAAAACTTCACATGTTCAAGTCTTCATAAATGTTAAATCCCAAACCCATTTTTCGATTTAAATAGGACGAGGATTCCAAGAGCAGTTGCTCATCTCGAGACTCATCTATGAGCCCTCCTCCCAAAAAGCAGCCAAAGCCTCATGATAATCACCACAGTAAAAATGCTAAAATTTCCAAGCTTCGGCATTTAGACACTGATAGCGACGATGAACCAAACGAGAGCAGAAATAGTAGTCACAATTCCTCTTCCAAACTATTGAGTGGCAGTGACGAACATACGGGTAGTAGTGGTAGTGGATCTGAATCCGAGACAGGTTCTGAACACAGCGACACTGAAAAGCAGAATCATGAAGAGGATGATGACGATGATGGTGAAAGATCGAGACACTCCAGCGAGGACGATGAAGATGTCATTGATGATGAAAATAAATCTCGCTCATCCCGATCTCGCAGTAGGTCTGCGTCCGGCTCCAGATCAGGATCTGGCTCATCAGGCAGTGGAAGGTAGCGTATTGCTTCGAAACTAAAAATCATTTAAACCCCGATGCATATTTTTCTCACCATTGCATAACGATTTTTTGGTAACAGCGATGACGATTCCCAAGAAGGCAAGAAAGTTTGGGAAAAGGATCCTGAAATGTATGGGATTAGGCGATCACATCGTAAATGTCCCGATTCAAAACCTCCTAAGCTCATACCTCAAACAAGCAAGTCCAGTAAAAAGTCATCTCCTTCTAAGAAACAGTCAAGCAGTAACTCCTCTCGTAAACGTAAAATATCCAGCGATGAGGATGATGATGAAAGTTCCTCTGATGAAGAAGTCACCAGGTAAATTATTTTTAGCTATGCGTGTCTATCCCCAATCCCAACCCAACATAGTCCATCTTGCATGAAATAAACTTCAACGTATGCATTGTTCCTATTCCCTTAAAGGACTGTACGAAGTCGCAACGCAGTTGTCAGCTATAGAGAAGACGTAAGTGACGAAGACGCTGACTTGATGACTGATAACGAGGAAGACGAAACTAGCAAAGATATTCCTGAAGAGGAGGAAGAGCATTTAGATACAATCGAAAAAATTATAGAATCCAGGGAGGGAAAGAAAGGAGGTTAGTTAAGTTTGAGAATTGAGCAAATTGTATTTTAATCGGTTACGGTACGGTGTCATAAATGGTTTTACATTTCCATCAGCTACTGGTTCGGAGACCACTGTCTATGCCATCGAAGAAAATGGCGATCTTAATGAGACGTTGCCAGATGACACGGAACGGGAGCGGCAGTTCCTTATCAAGTGAGACGGGCCAATCTCACCTCCACAATACGTGGGAATCCTTCGAAACCTTACAAGAGAAAAGAGTGAAAGGACTGAAGAAGTTAGATAACTTTTGTAAGAAGGAAGATGAACATAGAAGATGGAAAGACTACGCAAATATTGAAGACGTGGAGTATATGGAGTGCCAACTTGAATTGCAGCAAGAATTATACAAAGCGTATGTGAAACCGGAAAGGTTAATTGCACAGCGACAATCTTCTGAGGGCAATGTAGAATATTTTGTTAAGTGGGAATGTCTTCCGTACGCGGACGCAACTTGGGAAAATAGTAAACTCATCGAAAGTAGGGGTGCAGATGTCCTCAAGAAGTTCAAGAAGAGGGAAGCTTCTTCGAAAACGCCAACAGCACATGCCAAGGTTATGCGGCACAGGCCAAAGTTCCATCAAATAAAATCTCAACCTGACTATTTAAAGGGAGAGGATATGGTAATTGCATTTCAAGTTGTATACAAATTGATACAATGTAAGGAAACTGGAAATTAATTAATATGATTTATATGTTAGAAATTGGAACTTCGTGACTATCAACTGGACGGTTTGAATTGGTTGGTTCATTCGTGGTGCAAGGAGAATTCCGTTATTCTTGCCGATGAGATGGGGTTAGGAAAAACTATTCAAACAATTTGCTTCCTACACTACTTGTTTGAGGCTTATCAGTTACATGGGCCATTCTTGGTTGTGGTCCCATTGTCGACAATGGCTGCCTGGCAAAATGAGTTTGCACGATGGGCTCCACAAATCAATGTAGTCACGTATGTCGGTGACGTGGGCTCTCGAGATATCGTAAGACAATAAACGTTGAAGTTAAATTGGAGGGTTGTTATAGAGCTTTGCCCTTAACTAACACATTTTTTGTTACAGATTCGTGAATATGAGTGGTGCTTTAGGGAAAACCGGAAGATGAAGTTTAATGCTATCCTGACGACATACGAAATTGTTCTGAAGGACAAGTCATATCTAGCCCAACTGCCGTGGGCCGTACTGATGGTGGATGAGGCACATCGACTGAAAAACGGAGACTCACTATTGTACAAAACCTTAGTCGAGTTTGAGACGAACCATAGACTGCTGATTACTGGTACACCACTCCAGAACTCTCTCAAGGAACTCTGGGCCCTTCTTCATTTCATAATGCCAGGGAAATTCGAAGACTGGGAAAGCTTCGAGAAAGAACATGACCAAGCTGCAAACAAAGGGTACAACAAACTTCACAAGCAGTTGGAGCCATACATTCTCCGCAGGGTGAAAAAAGATGTCGAGAAAAGTCTTCCAGCCAAGGTTGAACAAATTCTCAGGGTGGAAATGACTACCATTCAGAAACAGTACTACAAATGGATTCTGACGAAAAATTACACAGCGCTGAGGAAGGGGGTCAAGGGGTCCGTAACATCTTTTGTCAACGTGGTAATGGAGTTGAAGAAGTGCTGTAATCATGCCAGTCTCGTGAAGCCTGTCGATCAGGCCCAAGACACGCTAACAAATCTAATCAAAGGGAGTGGAAAATTGATGTTGCTGGACAAACTACTTGTACGCTTGAAAGACACTGGTCATCGAGTGCTAATCTTTTCCCAGATGGTAATGATGCTGGATATCATTGCAGAGTACTTGCAACATCGACGATTTTCATTTCAACGGCTTGACGGATCCATCAAGGGAGATATGCGAAAACAAGCGTTGGACCATTTCAATGCTGAAGGCTCACAAGACTTCTGTTTCCTGCTCAGTACTCGTGCGGGGGGTTTAGGTATCAACCTGGCTACTGCTGATACCGTCATCATTTTCGATAGCGACTGGAACCCTCAGAACGACTTGCAGGCGCAAGCAAGAGCTCACAGAATTGGCCAGAAGAACCAAGTAAACATTTACAGACTAGTCACAAAAGGGTCAGTAGAGGAGGATATCGTTGAGCGAGCGAAACAGAAAATGGTCCTTGACCATTTGGTTATCCAAAGGATGGACACTACTGGAAAAACAGTGTTGGACAAAGGATCAAAGAGCGGAAATCCATTCAGCAAAGATGAACTTAATGCCATATTAAAGTTTGGAGCAGAACAACTCTTCCAAGAGGACGACAACGAAGGCGATGATCATTGCGACATTGATGAAATCTTGAGAAGAGCGGAAACTCATGAGGAAGCAGCAAAACCCGGGGATGAGCTCCTCAGTGCATTTAAAGTTGCTAGCTTTACGATGAATGAGGATGAAGCAGACATAGTCGAGCCTGAAACGAAACCAGTAAAAGACTGGGAAGCCATTATTCCTGAAGACCTAAGACTGAAAGTAGAAGCTGAAGAGAAGGAGAAGGAAATGGCTGATTTGTATCTCCCTCCAAGGTCCAGTAGAAGCCAAAATCAGAACAACAGCAACTCCAGTCCTGAGAAACTTGGAAATGAAGCACTAAACAAGAAAGCACGTGGCAAGAAGCGGAAGTACAAAAATGAAAGCGATGGCGACGACTCGGACTATGAAGATGACGATGATAGACCAAGTAAGAAACGAGGCAGGCCTAAAGGTCATGGCAAGGACGGCTTGAAAGGTTTTACTGACGCACAGGTGCGAAAATTCTTGAAAAGCTTGAAAAAGTTCCCCTCGCCTCTGACTAGGATAGATCTGATTGCTGAGGATGCTGGTCTAACTGAAAAGAACTTAACCGATTTACGTAAACTTGGAGAATTATTGATAAACGGGTGTAAATCCGCGATAGCTGAGCAAAAAGCCCACCCACAAGCAGCAAACGTTAAGGAGGAAGTGGATGCTGAAGACGGCGAGGAAGGTGACGGGAAGAAGAAGCCCCAAAAGGCTCGGGAGAAAGGACCTATTTATAAAGTATGTGGGGTCAATGTTAATGCCAGAACAATGTCCATTGCTTTGGAGGAACTGGAGCCATTAGCTGAAATTATGCCACCTGACCCAAATGACAGGAAGCAGTGGAAGTTTCCTATGAAGGTGAAAGCCACCCAGTATGACGTTGAATGGGGTCAGGAGGAAGACACTCGACTTCTGCTTGGTATTTGGGAGTTCGGAATGGGAGCTTACGACAAAATCCGTGAATCCGATCCGGTTCTTAAGGAGAAAATATTCTTGGAAGGAGACAAGAAACCTATCTTGAAGCATGTAAGTCAGCGGGCTGACTATTTGCTACGTACTATCAAGAAACAACAAACTATCTTGAAGTTAAAAGCTCCAAAACCACCTAAAGAACCAAAGAAGAAGAAGGGCAAGAAGAACAAGGACGACAACGCTGAAAATACCAACCCCAATGGAACCGCTGCAGTGAAGGGAAGTGGGGAAGACTCTAACGCCGCGGTTGGTGCTGACGGAAAAGAGAAAAAGAAACGAGCACCTCGAAAGAAGAAGGATGCTGGTCCCATGCATTTTGCTGCGAAGACGGAGCCCACTCCAGTCAACGTTTTGGGTGACCTGGATCCCGTCATTTTCAACGAGTGCAAAGAAAAAATGCGACCAGTTAAAAAAGCACTGAAGTCATTGGACAACCCTGATCCAAACATGGATGACAAGGAACAAATTGAGCACACGAAGCGTTGTCTCATCCAAGTTGGCGACAGAATTAAAGAATGCTTATCAACCATTACCGACAAGGATAAACTTAAGGAGTGGAAGGGGTAAGTAGTAACTATTCACTTATTACATTTAGTTTAAACAAAAAGATTCTATTATAAACTAATTGTTGGCTGTTATCGGATTTTTGCAGTAATCTATGGTATTTTGTGTCCAAATTCACCGAGTTCGATGCCCAGCAGCTCCTGAACATTTACAAAAAGGCTGTCAGACGCCGGGACGGAGAAAAATCTGGGGGGAACTCATCCGATAACCAGCAGCACAAACATAAAGATAAGGAGAGGAAGCATAAGAAGCAAAAGAGAAGCAAGCATGAGAAGGAGGACAGCCGAAACATAAACGACAACTCTAACTCATCGTTTAGCGGCGATTACAATACTCCCAACTACAACAAACAGGGCAAGAATTACAATAGAGATTACGGTGGTCAGTGGTAGTGGAGGAAAACCTCAATACAACAGCAGCGGTGCCACCATGGACTACGATAGAAATCCCAACGAGTCTTATACAACGTACGGTCAGTACAGTCGAGCGAAACAGTACGCCCAGCAGCACCATATGTCAAACGGTCCCAGTAGTCATTACTCCTCTGCGGCAACTCACCAAGACAACAACATGGTTTATAGAGACAGGGGAAGGGGTGGTGATCGGGCACCAGGAGACCCACGAGGGGATAGAGCACCTGGGGATCCACGAGGTGGTTATAGTAAAGGTTATAATTATGACGGAGGGAGACCTCCTCCAGGTCAGAATAGGCAGGGAGGTGGATGGCCTAAGAATAATAGGTAAAGGATTTTAGAGTAATATATTGATTATTTTTCGCGAAATTAAAAGGTTTATAGCTAGAGCAAATAGCTTATTTTTTGTTTTATTTTTTCGTTGTTACAGCCGTGGTTGGGATGAAGTGCATTACGGTGCGCCTAGAAGAGATGATCCTTATTACGGGTCAGTTCCTCGAGGTAGTTCGTCAGCAGTTGGGGCACCTCCCCCGCCATCCATGGGGGGTGGTAGTCCTTATCAAGGCAGTAGTTCTAGTACAGTAGGTGGACGCATAGCCCCTCCCTTGTCAACGCCAGAGAATTGGAGAAGAAACTATCCAGACGGCAGGGGTAAAAACCCGAATAGCTCGACTAGAAGACCGGAATATGATAAATACTAGAGTAGTAAAATTAGGAAATGAATATAGAAATCGTTAGGTACTAGATTTGTAGATTTTAACTTTCAATTCGGATATCACAATGTTTTGAATGTCGAGTATTTTTTATTTTGTACCTCACAATATCTGCATACGGGATCGATTGTTGAATAACAGAAAGAATACGTCAAGCATTTTTCTCTAAGCTTATAAAATTAATTGATAGAAAGAGCAAGCATTTTCCAATCGCTAAATACGGAAATCTTTGAAATGTAAATTAATTGTCGATTTTCACTTTATTGTTTTTAATGATTACATTACGCCTACAGTTATTGTTGACGACTTATACTACTTATTAAATTGTTAGGTCTCTAAAATGATGTACGATCATTTTTATATGTTCGTTGTAAATACAAAAATATATCTATTGTAAAAATGTAAAACTATTTACTTCTCTTTACAGTTTACTTCGTACTGTAAATCATTGAAAAGTAATTCTTATAAGAATAAAAACCCCGAATCATTTTAATTACGTGGTACAAAATGTTTTTATTTTCATTCATTACTAACTAAGCATCTCTGACTTGACATACCATGAGATCATCATAAGAATCATTGTCTCACAACAAATTATTTTAGGTACATATTTACAATTGAGTTTACACATCTCATATTTTCAAACATTATATCGAAGTTTCACTGGGGTGAAGTGTTACTGTTTGACTGTCCGCAAGCGCGAGAGTGTATGAAGTTTTTTATTCTGCTCCCCAGTGTCCGGCTTATTTCCAAAATCCGTGCTTCTTGTCAGTGAACATTCAGTGAGCACTTTGAATTTTAGTCTTTTGTCGGTTTTGCATGCGTTAGCTTGTTGACGAAGGGCAAAAGTGAGGATTTGTTCATCATCCAGGTCCTGTTAAGATTCTGCCTGAATTTACGGAGGTTATCATCAAAATGGTATCTGCTGATATTTCCAACAACGGAAGCGTCACCGTTGAAACCAAAACATTTACTGATGATGAGGCAGCGCTATATGATAGGCAGAT
>JAAXOA010004617.1:0-10103 GCA_036561885.1 Salina celebensis
GGAGAAAGTAATCAAAGCGGATGTTCCGCTAATAATTCATCGTTAACACCGTCATACAATATGCAAGAACAGAATTTTCTCTATGAATTAAAAGAAGATGTCTTGTGTGTTGTTTTGAAGATCGATGATGCAAAGATTTAGAAATAATTTGCAAAATCATTCACTGATTCCTGTTGGCAATGAAGTGGTTATGAGTCTGACATTGAAAAATGAAAAGAAAATCAATGGCTTTCTTCCTGTGCCAGAGATCCTCCTCCGTCTAAAAGACCTTTCAGACATTTATACAATGCTACTAATTTGTTTTCTGCTTTCTCCCTGTTTCCTGGAAACTGTAAAGGAAATGGGTTTCGTTCCATCCACCCACCATGCTACATAAGCTCCTAATCGTAAATTCCTGTTTTCACACAAAAGCCTGTTCCGCTGAATATTCCTTAGGCTCATCCTCCTGTCACAATCAGGCACGCATTCAGGAAAAAAAATTATATAAAAAGCTTTTGCGTACAGATAAGCTGCAGGGTAGACTTTCTCTACACTTTTGAAATGGGATATGTACATTAAAGTGTTGTGTTGATGATGAGTCCACGTTCACCACTCCCTTGGCATCGTCACCGCATGTCGCATCCAAAGTGAAAGTTTTTTCGTCTAAACATCTTCTGTGTGATGTAAAAAATGCTTTAATTTGTTGCGACTGTCTTGCTCTCTAAGTAGTTGGCAGTGTTGGGGTAAAAAAGTTTATGCCAGTTCAGTTTGTTTCAACAATATTTCACTTTCGATTAACCAATTTAAAAGCTCACAAAAAATCCTGCCAATATTTTTAAGAACGACTGTAAATAACATTCTTTCTATTCTATGTACTTAATTAAATTGAAATGCACTCAACATTTTCATTTTGGCTGGATTCATTTATTATGAGTTTTCTTACCGAAATATTTATGCAAACAGGATTTACATAAATTTCGCTAACGAAATGAAGTATGCATAATACACTTTTAAAAACTAGTTTCATGTTTTCATTCCACGAAAGATGCATTACATTAGGTTTCAAGTGCTCCTTTTCTGCTTGATTATCGCTTACACCATTAAAGCAAGATTACTCTGAAACCTATAAAAAGTAGTTTTTTTTTTGCAACTCGCTATTTTTGCATTACGAGTTGCTTTCACAATTCACTTATTTTTTTCAACGAAAATTGGGTCACAGTGCCATGCCACTCATGCAATACGAAGAAAGCATCCAATACGCTTATGTATAGCTATATTCCAAAGTAATTACTACACCGACCTTTGAGACATACTTTCCAGGGTAAAATCATATCGAGTACTGGAGTACCGCATGCCTCGCGGAACCCTTCCCTTTTTCGTCATAGATTTATTCATGTATTCAGTATTCAAGTTCATTTGCATTCATTTCATGTTCCTTCCAACGAAATACTCCATGGAGAGTTTTTTTTCGCAGAGTGTTGCCGGGTTTTGTAAAGGTCTAATGGTGTTGGTGCTAAAGTACTCAAAAAAATGTTTCACGAGCTGCTCTCGACGATATTTGTCTTGTTGAAATTGGACGTGAATGAATAGGAGCTGGGTAAAAAACGAAGGAATGTTTTTGTGGTTGTGCGTTTTCCAGTTTCACTACAGGTAGGCCACTTGAACACGTAAGCGATTCAAAAAGACAACCATCGCTTAAAACTGGTTTGGAAAAGGCATAAAATCTTGTTACATGCATACCCAACCAAGTCTACGAGCTTATGAACTAGATATATTGGTGAAAGTCCGACTGGTAGGTTTCCACACTAAAAAAATGTTCAATATGAGACCCGACCGCGCCACACAGACACTCAGCATCTCTTTTGTCTATGTGCCACTTCTTTGGGTTCATTTTATTCCGATTCTTTTACCACATCATCATATTATCCTGGTTGCTTTTGTTCTCTAGTCATCATCATGAAAAATACTACGGAGAAACCCTGATGCCATGACAAAAGGGCGTTTGCAAGTGATCTGATAATGATCAAACAGTTTTCCCATTAAAATTTTTCTGGACTTCTCGGAATGAGTTTCATTGACCACACGTGTGCCTCGTGGTATTCTTGCGAGAGACAGATTTTTTTATGGAAACTATTCGTCAGAATGACATGCAATGTCGGCATTATTCATCATCTTCCCCCGGTTGTTCTACAAACTGTTACCCAACAGTTTTCCTTCACAGAATGTTGTTGCGTGATTCACATTAGTTTTGTAGGCATAAAAGTTTAGTTTTTTTTCATCGTAAATGGCACAATTCGTGAATATAAAACACGCCTAGATTCACACTAAACAGAAAATTGGAGTCACTGAGAAAAAAAATATATGTACAAATTGAGATGAATCCTCATCTATTGTTAGAGTCTAAAAATAAAAATCCTCTCATCCATTTTCATTATCATTTTCCTTTGGAATAGTGTGCAATCTTGGGCTTCAACTTTTACCAAGAGCATTGTTCGGGAAACCACAAAAAAATCCTTTCTTTAAACGAAGATGGGAAAAAATGTGCAAAAAGATTGTCTGTGCAATCTTTTTCACTTTGGAAATCTCACAAACAGCATTGTATCTTGATATTTAGTCTCTTTTTCAAAGGAAAACAGTTTCATTATTCTCTCGCCATTTTTTTTCTCAAAGTTTTTTTTTCATACGAAAGAATTTCGCCCATAAAAGTTGCACCATAATTCGGAAACCAGGAGGTGGCGGTTAAAGTCACTGGTATGTGGGAACATGTTTCAAGACGAAAGATGAAGCAAGATCAAGACAGCAGTTGGAGAAGGACATGAAACATGAGTTTCCTGATAACATTATGAAAAACCGGATATTAAATCCAATTCAATCCAGCTGAGCCATCTAGTAGTTTTCGCTATAGGGGTCGTGCTAAAATACATTGAAACCTCGAAAGGGGAGAGATTGCACAAGAAAACATATTGATGATGCGGTGTCTGGTTAACAAAAAAAAAATCGTACTTTTATGGTATTTGAGCATCGCCGGTGTGGTAAAACGTTTACATGAACTTTCCAACATATTACCGTTTCTTTTATGACCGTATCAGTTTCATTTTTAGAAGTGATACAAAATGAGATGGAAAAGTAGTTTCTACATATAGCACAGTACAATTAACGTATTGGGGCATTGCGAATATTTCAGCAAGGATTTTACTATGCGTACGGGTACGGAGTAGTTCGAAAGCATACAATACTTCGCCTATGTTTGAACTTTATTCAATTTTAGGCAATATGTAAATTGGAAATAACAAAAATGTTGTAATTGTCGCCTTTTTTCCAGCATCAACTATTTTCTTTGATATTTTTTACAAATCGACCGATTTTGTTTATTTTTCCTATTGCTTTTTACTGTTTAGGCATGAGTCGGTGAAGTAGAACTAGTCCAAAGGAGAAAAAAAATCCCAGAATAGATATCAAAAAGTTAACAGCAGTTAACAGGTTATAAAGTTTTTAAGAAAATGTTGTGTAAGATTATTCTAGTATTCAATATTTAGGAGATTCGTCAACTTTCAGCTTACAGTTTTGTTGTTGTTGTGATATCGTTTTTGCAACACAGAGCAATTTTAGATCAGTTGTGAAAAGACTAACCCATTCATTTTAGTTTGTGCTCTGACTCTGTCTCTTTTAATTTATTTCCCCATTTTTCCCACTTTCACTCGTCTTTTTGACAAGGCTGGCATTCCATCTGAAATGTTGAAATGGGGATAAGAAGCTTTAGAACTTGCAGTCCTTTGTATTTTTTTCAATATAAAATGCTTCCACAATAAGAATTTATTTGTATGCATATTTTCCCAAGAATTGACTCGCTTTTGTGAAACAGACTGAATAAACTCTTCTTTTGCAAATCACAAACTGCTCGACTATATCGGGTTCCCAATTTGATTGCTTTATTGTTGTGTACCGTAAAAATCGCAAAAAGAGCTACTCTTTCATTTTGAATTTTTTAATAAAAGAATCTTGTTAAACATCAAACAAAAAGTGCTACATGCAAACCTCTTTCCAATTTCCCGTTTACAGTTTAGCGTACGCCAATCTGCTCAGGCTATTCAAGTCTTTTTTATTGTTCACAGATTGTTTACCGTTTTCAACTTAATAATTCACTACGAATGTAACATAACTCTTTATAGTGTACTCAATCAGCGTTTTCTCAAACACAATCCGTTTTTTTTTGTTAATCCTAAATCCCTTTGTCATTCTCTTGTCAAAATCTATACAAAAATACATACACAATGACAAAGGAAGTACTTACAAAAGTCCGTGAAATATCCTCTGCTACGTTCACCGGCTTGTTGTCTAGTAAACTCACAAAGCCCCAAAAACGCTGATCCATCGATTATCGATAAAGCCATCAACCTGGAAGCTACTCTCGTAATTATCCGTGTTCCACAACATATACTCCGCTCTACTTACCTCTAACGTTTGTTTAAGTGCATTTAAAGTAGTAGCAGTAAAAATGAAAGAAAACGATTGTCTTCAAGAACTCAGTATGCATATGTATTTTTTTTTCTTTTATCAAGTTCCAATTTTATTCACAATCCATTATATTGTGGCATCTTTTTTTTCATATGAACATAACTCTGATAGAGGTAATACAATAACATGATTGGATATGTATAATATATTCTAAGTACTAAAGTAATATATTTGCAAATGCATCATGAACATTCCGAGTATGTTACACAGCAAAAACCCACCTTCTCCCCAATAACTTGACAAAAAACGTCTCATAAAGTACTTGCAAAGCTTCATACGAGACGTCAACATGAAAAATCAATTATCTTTCAGGTCTCATAAAAATCAATTTGTTCTCTCTGAGACTCCTAGAGTCATGGTGAAAGTGGCAGAGAACAATTGAAAGGGCTCAACAAGTTCAAAACCCCTCGAAAAGAATGCTTTACATTTATCACAATAGCATTTTTCAACTTGCTTTCAATTCAACACAAGTACTTAATAGCTTTTAAGTATGTAATTATGATGAACTAAAGTTACTAGATTTTGTAGATAGAAAATAAAAATGGCGAACGTTATACAAGATGATATTTCTCTATAAGAGACGCTCCCTCTCTTCATCGTCACAGTCTTCATCATCCCTGATCCCATGTTCGTCATCATCTGATTCAAAAAAGTTTTCTTCATCGCCATCCTCGTCATATACGTCAATGGCATAGTCATAGTGGCACATTTGCTCCCGATGGCATTCCAGTACTTCCCGGCTTGGGAATATACTATCACATTGCAAACATCTAAAAACATATTATACAAAACTTTATATCCCATAAATTCATTTTAATGATGACTGAACCCGAAAAATATCACGTTTTTATGGACACCTACGCATTGTACAAACCTAAATTTTTATACTAACCTATCCCATGCGTACGCATGAGGTATTTTTCACATAAAAAAAACAATGTTTTCTTTGTAAACATTTGATCTTACCCGTAATGCCGTTTTTTGCGTTGGTGCCTAGCCAGCAACTTGAGCGTTGGGAAAGCTCGTTCACAGACGTCACACGTGAGGTGCTCTACTTCATCGTCTGCATAAAACAAAGAAACAATTTTTCCCTCATAAACTCACGCGATAATGCAGTTAACAAGGCTTTCTCCTGTTTATATGAAAGTGCACATTAAAATGTTTTTGTTTTATATTTTCTCCTTGTCAGAGTCTACGGAGGCATTTAATTAAACTTATTTTCCCTCATAATCATCATCATTTCTCTTCTCACGGCCGGTCGTGCTAACACTTGAAACGTTTTTTGCCACTTGAACCCGAGATCCAAGTCGAGAACCTTTCTCCTACGAAGAAAGCGGAGGATTTTAATCGTTTGGTACAGTGTCTAAGACCTTCGAGAAACCAAGTCCTTGAAGAATCCTATAAACTTGGCTTTCAGATTAAATTACATTTTTTCTGCTTTGTTTTTCCCCCAGAATGAAATGAAGAAATAACCAGTCAAGAGGAAAAAACAATAGCAGAGGAAGATTTCCAGACGTCACAATCAGTTACTGATTTATTATAGTGGTGTGTGTATGGGCTTCTTTCAGAATAACAATTTTCTTTGGAAATAATAATAACCGGGATCGTTCATGTGTGCACACCAGTGTTGACACAATCAGTTGCTACTGATTTATTATAGTGGTGTGTGTATGGGCTTCTTTCAGAATAACAATTTTCTTTGGAAATAATAATAACCGGGATCGTTCATGTGTGCACACCAGTGTTGACTGTCTTTCTAGCGATTACTTTTCGTCCAATTTTGAGACGAGAGAAAAAACATCCAAACAAGGAGATAAACTGGGTCAGAAGACGAATTGAAATGGAGACGATATTTTCTCTGTTTTAGCAGAGGCTTTGTGTTCGCGAGAAAATAAAGTTGTCACACAAAAACTTAGTATATTGTCTCTCGTTAGGAAGAGACCAGATGGGGTTTCTCATGTCACTAGTTTTTATATTCGGGTACCTACAGTACTTCATTTTTTGTATGGTTTTGTGATATATTTGAGATAGTCGACGACTTTGATGGGTGTTCGTTGGCATTACTCCAATAAAATATTTTTGAAATAATAAAAAAAGGGGTTTACCCAAGTCTGAAATATCGTCCTCATCGGGATAAACGCCTCTTCCAATATCCTTTTTAGTGTCGGTGGTGTCCTGGTCCCAACTTGATTCGGTTTCATTTCCGGCTGGATGCGTGGTAGAGGATGAGGTACCTGGAGGAGGCGAGCTTGGCGTGGCACATGATGTAAACGGGAAAAAACTGCTGAACGACTGTTTCATTCCATTCTTTTTTGAGGTAGGTTTTCTTGCCGAGGTACAGGTATCCGATGCAATTGGGGGTATATGAGACTCCAGTGAAAGGTCACGCGAGGGCTTTTCATCTTCTACTACCAAAGGGAGAGGATGTATTGGTTGATTAGTTCCTGTCCCTGACAGACTTTCACTTGACGACGAGAAGTCCTGGAGACTCGTTAAATTTGCAGGTTGACTTTGGCTTTTTGTCGGGCCGGTGAGCCGATTGTACCGGGTTTTGTGAGCGGAAGAGGACGATGAGGATGGAAGACCTATAAAAATACAATGAGAAGGAAAAATATTAATATTTTCCTCTACCGGATGAGAATATCTTGGAAAATTGGCAGCATGAATAATTTCTTTTCCAAAAACTGATGAAAAAAAGAAAATAATACTAAAAAAAATACTAAGGCCCTTCACAGGTCTATAAAACCTTCCAGGCAGAATGTAATCCCGCAATGTAAACTTTTAGGAGACATCCATAAAAATTGAAACAGAAAAGTCAACACTAGACACTAGTTGTAGCCAAAAAATACATACATAAAATTGTTTGTTTTGCTTGAAGACTGTCAAGGAGACAAAGTGCAGGGACAAAATTTTTAAGAGGATTACATACTAGCTCAAGCACTTTATTGAGGGAAAACAAAGTATGTTACTCATTTTTTTATTCACACGAGAAATATTATGAAAGATTTTATACCTTTTTTGGCTCCTCCACTGTTTCCACTTCCACCACCCAGAGACCAGTTGGTCGTAGCGCTGGTAACGTTTCGCCACACTTCCCAGAACATTTTTTTATATATTTTGACACTAGACACAACCTCACATTCCTATCAAACTATTTTCAACTAAAAATTACTAGTTAGTGGGCAGCTGGTATTTAAAGAGAAACCATAGGAGTTCCACATGGTAAAATATTTTCCCCTGCTTTTCTATCCAAACCAGTCAAACAACTGAACCAGGAACGTGTGCAAGCACGCTCGTTTTGTCCGTTTCCAGCCATTCAGTTCTACTTTCTCTTGCTAAAAAACACTAGTTCTTTTTTCGACTTTCTCTTCCTGTACTAAAAAAGACGACGATCCTAAAAACGACGACTGCGTCGGTGAAAAAAAACATTATACACATATCTCTTTACTCTTTTTATTCCTCGACTTGCACTTGGTAGAAAGTTGAGCCATGGAAAAAAGTGCTAGTAAGAAAGTGATATGGCATTTATTACTATGTTGTTAGCTCTGCTTGGTTGGATGTGTGTGCCAAGCCAAACAAAGGAATACCTATGTTATCCACCTTAGCGTATCTTTAAAATGACGATAATATTGCACCTCTGCACACATCTATGTTAATGGCAAAGATGAACGGACGATAAAAAATAGCAACTTGCTTTTAGAGAAAGCCGACGGTTGTCTTATACTTTTGTGTATTTATTTCCCTCCCTGGTGTATTATATATGTGTGTGTAAACATGTATTTACTTTCTATCCAACTACGTAGATGAATATAAAAAGAAACTTAATGTCAGAAGAAAGTTGTTGGGCTGATGTGAAAACTATGTTTTATGCTTTCAAACGATGTTTGTTTACCTTTTGTTGTCGCTCGCGTATTGTGATTGCCTCAAGTGATCAAGAAGTGATGTCTCTTTTTGACAATTTTATACAAGTAAAATGTGGTGAAAGCTCGGGAGCAAGGTAAGCTATCCAGGTGGCATAATTGCATCTGCTAGCAAAACGCTTTGAAGGGTAGCAAGGAATGAATTCAGTTGCCGTCCCCAAGAGTAACTTTGTTTTCTCCTCTTTGGAATTCTTCCTTGTAAACTATGCTAAAAACTTTTATAAACTTGACAAAAAACTCATAAAATATGGATGCCCCGCTATCCATAGCATCCATTATTATTGAGCCTTGGAGCTGGAATAATGTAGTATTGTTGACGCAAGGTTATTGTGTTTTATCAGTATGGAGTAATAAGTCTTATCCGCCATGCTATTCTCTTGAGTTATTTGTACAGGTTGCCTTGTTCCTGTACCTTAACATTTTCCAGAAGCTCTTTGTATTTCCAAGAAAAAATATTCCGTTTTTATTGATACAAACTTTCGTAATGTTTTGATAGAAAGGGAGGCGCACTGGTGTGAACATAAAAAACAAGAGAAAGCAATAAGAATGATTAGGTGTGGTTGTAGTGGAAATTTTGATGGTACTACGCCTGGTGGGAAGACAGTGACACGGGCTATATGAAAATAACAGCTTCTTTTATATAAAAACTCAAAAGAATATAAAATATAAAACAAACCAAAATAATTTTAAATATTTCAGCATTGTCTTCTGTCAGAGTCACAGCATGACGGTAACGAACGGGCTGACAGAGAATGATCAAAACACAGCTCGCTTTCATCGTGCAAGCCTAAAATGTACTTTGAATCAAGGATTTTCAAGAGGCAAATAACTCTAGGGATAAAATGACAAGATATCTTTTTTTAATACAAAGCATACGACAGCGATTTATCAACAAAAAAATTGTTGGAATTCTATTTTGAGGGGATTCCCAGTAACAATTTTTTTATTTGTTTCCAGTTGTGTCGGGAAACAAAAAAGCTCGAGGGCAAGAGGAAAAGCAACAAAAAAGAGCACTATTTGAAATCCTTATGCTTTGCAAATATTGCCAGGAATTGTTTGGATGCATGACAGAAAGAAAATGAAATGTTGGTGAAGTTTCCCGAAAAATATGTCGTTTTGAAGTTTTTTTTCTAATGTTCTAACAATTTGTCTAAAAACCCAGTTAGCAAATTGGATTGATGTTTCCGTGAAGCACCAACAGCGACAAAATGACATTCAGGTTACCTCCGTTCTGGGTTTATTCTGGCAGTTTACTTCATCTCATACTTTTCCAAGACTATTTGCTTTCACAATTCAAACACACGGTTTAGCTTGCAGGCACAAGGGAAAATATTTAAAATGATGAATAACTTGAAACGAGCATCTTTTTTCATGGAAAGGTATTTTTATGTAGGAAAAAGCTCACATTTTGCGCATTACAATCCAATTCCAACAAATATACCTAACTTTTTATTGCAAAAGTCACATTACTTCCAGGCCATGACATGAGTTCATGTAATTACGCAAGGGAAAAAGAAAACACTGAAACATTTTTTAAAACATAAAACAAGGTACTTGGTATTTTTGTGTGTTTGTGTATTAAGGGAAACTGGCGCAACATTAGCGTGTGTTGTTGATATTGATAAGAAACACGAAAGAACACCGCCATTATTTCAGATTAGTGCTATAAAAACGTGCTGGCAAAATGGT
>JAAXOA010004618.1:0-10103 GCA_036561885.1 Salina celebensis
AAGTTACCAGTTTTGACTTAATGATTCCCAGATCTTCAATGGCTGTTGGATATGGCGGTAAACTTAATGTTGATAAGATTGCTGTCACGTCTTGAGTGTAAAGAAGTGTTACCGTAAAGGCTAATATGGACCAAAGAGTCAAAATACAGTTGAGACCACTTTCCAAACTAGAAATATGACATTGATCTGTTAGTGGAGCAAATACGGACAGGAATATGGAGCTGAATCGATTTTCAAAAGATGGGTATTTTAATACTTTGTTACAAACTAGAAGCATTGCACTAAAAAATAAAACAATAGTTATCCAGGTGCTAGCGTCAAACGGCCCAAATATTCCTTTACACCCAGTTTCCACGCTAAGTGATCTATTGACAACAGAAAACATTCTAAGGTTATGAGTTCTGATGGCGTGTGGAGAAATAACATATGTTGGGGAACGCAGCATTATAAACAATTGGTTCAATGTCGTTGGCTCAAAGTGAAAGTTGTGAGAGATGAATCCCTTGTAGCGGAATGTTTTAAGCCAGCTAAAAGACATGGTTGCGTTGAATAATTGAGAGATTATGTCATTGACATTGAGGGCTTTGTTGATCCTGTCCTTATGTAAAATGCAAACATGGCATGTGATAGGGTGGCGATGATGGTTCCTGTTTAGAAGTCTCCATGAATTGTGGATACTAACGGGATTTACATCGTCTATTCTTACAAGTAATGGATTATCAGTTCCCACACAAGCCAGGCACACTGCAAAAACCTCATAATTCTGTAGGTCGGTGTTTCTTTTGATGTAAAGTCTGTAATCCATGAAGTTTACAATGAACGGTGTGGATTTGAACCAGTGCATGTAATTGAGTGGGGTAGTTGAAACCTCCCATAAAATAATATAATTGGGGGATTCCTTTAAAAAGTTTAAATCCATAAAATGATACTCCATAGCACTTTTCATATCAAGCTCTGTTTCGATTAGGTACAAATGGGAGTAGCACACGGTGTGTCGTTTCAGCAACCACTTTGTGACTTGATATTGAGGAAACATGAATTGATTCCCGGCCAAAGAATCACCATCAAACATAGCACCTCTTGAGACCCATGTATAAAAGTACATATCTAAGATGTGTGTATTGTATTTGTCAACAATAAATGTTCCCCCAAAAACTGATCCATACACAGGATCGCCAATTAATTCATGTAGTATGTCGTTGGACTCGACTTTACGTGGGTCTAATATTACTCGAATGGTACAACCATTGAAGGTTACATTGAACAATTTGAATACTGTTGCCGATTTTTCGTAATCTGTGTTGGCTTCCGCGACCATATCTGAGTGCACTGGAAGTACACACAAGCAGAAGTAAACTATCAAAATGGTATACGCCATGATTTAAACTGATTCAGTCTTTAGTAACGCAGTTTTATTTTTAGTATGATTCTCCGAAATCCATCTGTCAGATTTTCTCACCGCTTACACGGATGAATATCTCGCCGGCTTAACCCTCTGCTAAAGCTTATCACGCGTACTGGATGGCTTCTATTCAATATGTAAAAAGAACACTGGCGTCTATGAATTATGAAAAAATTCTGACACAAGAATATAGCAGCATGCTTACATGGAAGCATCCTGTTTTGAGACAAGTTTTGGTAATTAGTTCTACTATTGATTACCCACACGTAAGCGTTAGATATGGCCAAAAGCGAGCATCCTGTGCCTGAATAAACCGACAATCGAAATATAGAAAAGTAGCGGAAGCCACGGGCATTGTTTAGCGAGCTTGAATAATTTATTATAAACACGATGAGCAGAAGCACAAAAAGTGGCTTTACATAAATATACAAATATAAATAACTCAAGTTTTAAGACGAGAGTCGAAAAACTCGGAACGTTATTTAGCTTTTAATCTCTTTGGTAATAGGTACATATTTTTCGACATGCATTAATGCACATGCTTTCTTGTATGAGTGGAATATAAGCTTAGTAGTTCTGTATGCAAACCATTTTCAGGTACATTTGTGGTTGACACCTGCACAAATCTTTTGACCCGTAAAATAATATTTAAGCACGCATCTGTTTGATTTTTAAATGGATTTGCTTTAAAAATAAAATTCGATTCGAGTATAAAATGTATATGCGTGTGACTTGAAAACCATCAGTCGTGTATGAGCACTCCCTCTATCAGCTCATATTCAGTACGACTCTAATTTTTCTAGTCATGTCTAGTCATTCACATTGCCCAGAAACTCAAAGAGAACGGAGGGAGTTTGTATTTTTCTCATATGGGCAACAAATGCAGTAATTTCAGATTTGTCCAGTTTCAGTGTTGGTTACTAGTGCAACCGAATCGTTTTCTGTGAATTCAAATAACTATCTCTATTAACAATGGCACCTGGACTGTATTTATCCAATTTGCCAAAAAATACTACTGAAGAAGTTCTAAGGAATGCTCTGCTTGAGCAATTCCCAGGTAAAGAAAACAATTGCTAATAATTTAATTGCAACCATTAGTTACATTTTTTAAACCATTTCATCCTGTTTAGAGATGAGAGAAGCTGCCAAATGTAATCAACTTAAGGTGGTCGTATACCAGCCAATAAGATCTGGAAAAGCTAAAGGAAACGTCGTGGCTACAGTGTCCGGTTTTCAGTTAAACTACGCCAACATCGTTACTAAGGCAACAGGGTTTCAAATCAGCAACACGCCTATCAGAGTCAAATATGTAGGTTACATTTCACATTTGACTCATTTCGTTTTTATCATCACTTCCTAATTGTTTGAATTGAATTTGTTAGGACAAAGGAGACGACAGGAATGAATACGGAGAATTCATCAACAAAGTATCCCCTGCAGCGTTACGAGAATACCATTGTTTGATGGGAGAAACCTCAAGAAGAGTTAAATTTGTGTTCACAGACGAATTTTTACAGCTGTTAAATCCACAAGTTTATAGTTGTAAACGGAACGTTATCCATGGATATTTGGTAAGATAATTTTCATTGCTTATAGTTTGATGTTTTAAAAAGTATTAATTATTTTACTGATGCTGTCCATCTGATCCCCCTAGGGCGACTTATCTCACGAAGAATTGGAACGAGCTGGTCATTTGGTCAACAAGAAGCGAATCAACAAGGGAAAACGTTATTTCATGTTGACATACGGTTCTGTTTTGGAGTGTATTCAAGCAATCAGTAAGTGATGTTTAGTCAATTTATTTCAATTTATTAAGTAATAGCGTAACAAAATTATTGGCGCTTTCGTAGGTATACTAATCGGCGAAACTACTGCAGGTGGAAAAGTTAGTTTTGTTCAACACGGATCATTTCTACCAAGTACGATGGAAAGACGCTGTGGAATTGGACAAAACGGATCCTGCTTACAAGTCAAAGGTTAATCTTCAAGCCTAATGCAAAAACAGGATGTAAATTTTTACCTTGCAACTTTAATTATGTTCTAGATGTTGCAAATGGATTTGGCTTCATCCCATTCACTGAAGTGGATTTTACGATTCTGAGGGACTTAAGCTCAATCAATGGATACTGTTGGAGGTGTGGAGAGCAATACAAACTAATTGGATTTTGCAATGATTTGACATTTGTTGCGGGCAGATGTTCTATGTTCCTATGATAGGTAATCGATTGTAGAACGAAAGTTTTTTGTTAAAACAGTTTGAGCTAACCAAAGCACATCGCAATATTTTTCTTTCTAGTGGCTTAAGTGTGATGTGCAAGGATCGTGGGTTTTTCTGGAATGACGATGATTTTACGAGACTACTTCCAGCTACAATGGACGCCAATGAAGTTCCAAGAGAATTAATCATCTGTTACCAACGAATGAAGACTTTCTATAGTGACATGGCAGAATATCTTTGCATTGTTGGTCCAATTTTGTACGAGGAATGGAAATTTTTCAGCACGAATTTCAAAACCCTGCACCAAATCCACAATGGTTATTTGGATGCATTTGAGCTTATTGAGGAAGTGTCGACAGAAACAGGAGAAACGCGGTTGGTATACCATACGGAGCTCGTCGTTCCTAGGAGTGAACGAAAATTTTGGAACATTAACAACCGTTTGGAAATTAAACAGCTAACCCTTCGCTTGAAAGTGGCTGATACCAAAGTAAGACAAAACATTCAAAAACTCTCCTAGCAGTTATAAAACTTGATTTGATAAAATGACTCATTGTATCGTTTCAGGCAGGAAGACATCTAACTCAGACGAAGAAGACCAGGGCTCGAAGATATTTTACCGACGTTGACGGGTCCTTACGCTTGTATTGTCGCCTGGAAGTTCACAACTCGATGTCGTTATTCACTCAAGACAAGGTGCAAGTAACACCAAAGCCAGATAAGACCGCTTATAGATCTACTATAAACGTCCTTAACAAACTGGCAAAAGTCACTGACGAAGGACCTTTGCTGAAGACGTTTATGGGACATCATGGAATTTCACTTGAATGCGGTGGAATAATCCAAAAAACTCCTGGAATAATGCAAATGTTTATTGCAAGACAGAAAAGTAAATTAAACGCTGAGCAGGTAATTTAATAATGTGATTTATTGAAATCAGTTCAGTTCTAATCATTCATCGTCATTAATTAAATCTTAATCTATTTGATTTAGGAAAAAGCTTATGAAGTCGCAAAAACCTCAAAGATATCGGTTCTTCAAGGGCCACCTGGGACTGGAAAGACTTTCGCCGCCTCAGTTTACGCTTTGATGTTTTGTGCTACCGAAGAAGGACGTATCCTTGCTTGTTGCCCTACAAATTATGCAGCTGACGTTTTGGCGGAATCAATTGTGCGAAGGACTCGAGAGGGACCATGCAATATCCGCGTTCTGAGGGTTTACGCTAAAGGACAAGAAGCAGCAATGCTGGATACGAATTTACCAGATGGTAGAGAAGAAATAAGCTTAACTCTTTGACTCGATTCCAAAAGTTTTGATTGAATTTTATCCTGCAGTTAAAAGCTTCACGAAGTTGCACGAAGCGGTGAGAAATCACAGACAGTGGTTGTGTGGAGCAAGTGATGACTGGAATATCATCAAACGTGGCAAGTTTTATACTTTTTACCATTCCATTCCTCATTGTACCCATTTATGAATAATTATATCTTGTCTACAGCTATTGTCTCCGGACGCGAGCATCTTCTAAAGGAGCGTCACATAAAAATGTTGGACAACCATGTGGCCTGCCTGGAAGAAGAAATTCTTAGTCATCATGAAATAATTGTCAGCACCGTGGACTCTCTTGCGGATCATCGAGTGCTTGGATCATTAACGTCGCACCCAATCACAACGTTGATAATTGACGAGGCGGCTCAGTTGAAGCAGCCATGCTTCCCGTTCCTTTTTAACTTTTCGCCGAAGCGGATACTACTTATTGGAGATCATTTCCAGCTTCGGCCGCAAATTGACTCGTTTGCTGCAGCGTCTGCTGGGCTTGAAAAGTCTCTAATGGAGTGGTTCATGCTAAGGTATTCTCCTTCAAGTTTCATTATAAGTTTTATGTCAAATATGATATCATATAGAATATTATGCACTAATTTGTTATTGTAGCGAGAGGATTCCTTCTACCATGCTGACACAACAACATCGTATGACGCCTTCAATATGCGCCCTCGTCTCTGATTTGATCTATGATGGGATGCTAACAACAGCAACCACTATCTCAAACCGAGGTAACCCGTTCTCAAGCCTAGGGATCCCGGAAGGCGGACAGGATTTGATCGTTTTTGATCACATTCAAATTGAGACAAAGGTTAGATTGGCTGAATAAAAATATTCTACGTAAAATATTATAAGCTAAATGATGATTGTGGTGTCTGAAGGATGGAACTAGCTGGAGAAACGAGGGTGAAGCTAAAATGATTCAAGCTTTCACTGAAGATGTGTTGTCCAAAGGAGTGCAGATGGACGAAATTACTGTGATCACTTTGTATGAATCCCAAAACTCCTTGTTGAAATCCATGCTTCCAAAGGTTTGTANTGTCCAAAGGAGTGCTGATGGACGAAATTACTGTGATCACTTTGTATGAATCCCAAAACTCCTTGTTGAAATCCATGCTTCCAAAGGTTTGTAAATGCATAACAATTAAATTTTCATCTTAGCTCAATTAAAATTTTATTTTATTCTTTATAAAGGGAATCCAAATCGTGAACTGTGACGCTTTCCAGGGCAAAGAGAACAAGATGATCATTCTGAGCCTGACAAGATGTAATAAGCAAGGACAGATCGGATTTGTGTCTAGTGCGAATCGACTGAATGTAGCACTATCCAGGGCCATGTTCAAGCTTGTTATCTTTTGTAACCTCGAAACATTTAAAAAACGATCCAATAATGTTTGGCTCAATTTTTGCAACAAAATACGACAGTATGGAGTGGTTGTGGAGCAAAATTAGTATTATAAGAAGTTTAGCCAATTTTTCTGTCATTCTCGAAATAAGCACTGTTGATTAAAAATCTTAATAAAAACTTGAATTCCGTTCTACTTGAATTCCAGATATTGTTCTATTCTTTCATGGATTTTTAGGTATTGTTCACGTCAACGTAAAAGTGGCGGTCACAAAACTCGTTTGGCTTCACCAGAACGACTCTTAGTCTTTTTCAGAAACATACTTTGTGCATTTTTGTTAGCGTTTCATCCGAAGCAAGGTTCTGCATTTATTGATCATTGTGCTTTCCAGAACGAAGAGTTGCGAGTTTTTAGAAAGAGTTGGCTTTGGTCCGTGTAGCGTTAACGTTCAATTTTTAGGCTGTTACTGAAAACATCGTTTAAAATGGACACGCCACAGAAGGTAGACCCTCCAAAACTGGGTGAGTAAAAATTGTGGATATTTTACGTAAAATGTTTAAAAACAGAACGTTTTCCAGTAATGTTCAAAATAAGTTATTTTACGTAAAATATTAACTCAGATACCTTGTCATTGTCTTTTTGGTACCTTTAGGTGAAGATATGACCCCTGGAACGCGGGACGAAGCGTACTACGACTTCTGGGAGGAACGTAAAGCCAGGGTAGTCAAGCGATTGGATCTGGATCTGGATGAAGTGTCGGATGAAGACCCCGAGAACAACTTCTTGAAAGTTTCTGGAGTTGTGTTGAAGCGATAGTAAGTGTTCTATTTCTTAATTCGCTTCGGTATTCGTGGATTTCACTAATAATTTATTCATTTTAGCAACGCTGAGCGTATGATCGTACGTGTCACGCTTGTAGGACAACCTGGAGTAACAAGTAAAGGTGATGCTGTTGTTACTTTCTTTGGCATGGATGAAACCGGTGAAATTTGCTTTACTGCTTATCGGGAACAGGTGAAGATGGTTCTCGAACTTGCGAAGGTAATGCCATTGATGTTCAATTTTGGCTTTTGATCATTGACAAGTTACTGGCAAAGGTGTAAAGTGATTTTTAAATTCTTCATTGCTTTAAATTAAGGTGGGCAGCGTTATAGAAATCCAAGGGTTCTACGCTGAAAAAGAGAAGGTGGGAAGGTTCTCTCGAAGTGGGACTGGAAGTGGTGTCCGCCTTACGCTGGTTGACACATCACAGATTTGTGCTTCGGAGTCTAAGATCATTCCTGAGATACCGTACAACTTCGTGCCATTGTCCGATCTTGACAGCCGATCCTTGGATGACATTGTTGGTAAGCTCGATTCTCATTTATATGCCATAGAAATAGTGCCAGCTGTTTTGGTTAAATCTTTTGATTTCGCTATGGTAGACGTTCGTGGTATCATTGTTCGTGTGACTGGTTTAAAGGATTTTGACTCCCGAGACGTTTTCATTACGGACAGCCAAGACAACACTGTTAAAGTGAGCCTGTACAAACACTGGAACAAAACTGTGGGACAAGCGGATCGCTTCAAATGTCTTGTTATGAGACGTGCGGTTGTTCGTGAGTTGGAAACCGGGAAAAAGTGCCTTCGTGCCGATTGGAACACCCTAGTTCAGGTATGAATAATTCGTTGTTAACTCGAGGAAGTCATGCATCAAACGAATTTACTTTAACCAGTTGTTTTTTATGTTATCAGGTTGACCCAAATTTGGAAGAAGTCAGTCGATTAAAGGAATGGTTTGCAGCTCTGACGAACAATGATGATTAAACCTGAAATTGTAGCTGGATGCAAGACTGGAATTCATTGCCATAATTTACAAAAAGTGTCCTAAAAAAATTTCAAAAACAAAAACACTGACAAATAAAGATATTAATCATTCATTCAGACCATATAAGCTTTTGAATACGCCTGTCTTTTTGCATTGAATTGAAACAACGTTTTTCTCTCTGGTTGTCATAATTTAGTTTGGTTTATTGTCCGTAAAATTCTATTCAAACGAATGGGTAGTTTTATTTTCAGCAATTAGTGTAGCAACATTTTACGTAAAATACAAAAATGTTCTTTAGTAAAACATTGGCAATTTGCAGAATACAAAAATTCGGTTCATTTTTTCATTTCATTTTTTAAATGGAATGGTTTGTCGCTATGATGAACAATGATTATTAAACCTGAAATTGTAGTTGGAATGGAAGACTGGAATTCATTGCCATTGTCCTTCAAAAACTTTTAAAAACCAAAACATTGACAAATAAAGATATTACTCATTCATTCAGTCCTCCTTTTTCGCATTGAATTGGCACAAAACGTTTTCTTTCTGGTTGTCATAATTTAGTTTGGTTATGGTTTATTGTACGTAAAATGTTATTCATACGAATTCTCAGTTTTATTCGCAGCAATGATGGCAGCAAAGACGGCAAATTTTACGTAAAATGCAAAAAAGTTCTTTAGTATAACAAGTCTCGTACTGAGATCGACTTGTGTCTCTTCATGTATTGTTCTCACATGTTAGAAAGCTACGAACGAACGAACGATCGAAGTTTGTTTATAATTTTGGAAGTTTGAAGTTAGCGCGAGTTTTTTTGTTCAGGAACATGAAGCAACGTGTGTGCATCCTAGCAGTATTGAAACCATTCATGTGATTCAGTAGAGATTCTTTTTAAAAGATTGTTTGTAAACAAAACAACGTGTGGCAGTTCATCCGGATTTGTGAATTCAATTGAGACTTCAAGTTTTGTAGTTTAGAGTGGTTTTTAAAGAAACATGTCGTAATTCGTTTTTGCTTCTTGATTTATATTTGACGTATTGACGAATTTTACAAAGTATTAAGGTGAGAAGATTTGAGCTTGATTCAATATTTTTGAAAGTTAACGCTAATTAAAGCTTTAAAAAAGTTTCATGATATTTCGGAAATGTAATTGATCCAAAAATAATTCTAGACGTATGTACAGGGTAGAAGACTTATTTTACATAAAATATGGATAGTGAGAAATTTATATTTTACGTAAAATATGGATTGTGAGAAATTGTATATTTTACGTAAAATTTATTGTTTGCTCTAACGTTTCTAGGTGAGCAGTTTAGAGAAGATGCAACGTCTGAACCAAGGACAATAATTGACTTTGCAACGTCAACTTTAAGGTAATTTGTAACGTTCAAAAAGCATTTCATTAGCTTCAGTGTCCTTTTAGCAGAGCTGTGATTTGTATTCATTTATTTATTTCCAGGCATTTCCTGAAAGAAGCGAAAAATGGCTCCGAGAAGGTTAACGCTAGAGGAGAAAAGAGAGAAGGCAACATTGAAAAAACGTTTGCAACGAAGTGATCCAAACAAAAGACGACAAGAACAGACAAAAAACTCTGAAGCACGACGTAAGGCTAGAGAATCATCAGCAGTCAGACGACGGGAACGGAAACAAAATGCAGCAGCACATCGAGTTACAAGATCTGACCCTGTAAAACGCGAGGCAGAGCTATCCAGAAACACTGAAGCCCATCGAGTTACAAGATCTGACACATTAAAACGTGAGGCGGAGCAATCCAAAAACACTGAAGCTCATCGAGTTACAAGAACTGACCCAGTAAAACGTAAAGCGGAGCAATCCAGAGACACTGTTGCCCATCGAGTTACAAGATTGGACACGGTCAAACGGAAGGCTGAGCAATCCAGAGACACTGAAGCCCATCGAGTTACAAGATTGGACCCGGTTAAGAGGAAGGCTGAGCAATCCAGAGACACTGAAGCCCATCGAGTTACAAGATTGGACCCGGTTAAGAGGAAG
>JAAXOA010004620.1:0-10102 GCA_036561885.1 Salina celebensis
GTTCAAAATTTCTCCCTCTTTATGTCTAAAAAAAGATACTAGATTTATATGATTCTGACAAACAGTTATTGAGATATTAAGTTTTCAAAACAAGCAGTGTTTTTTTAGACACTCTGTACATTGCTATTTGGATAGAAATTTTCAGCGTACAAAAATATTAATACCTGAGCGACTACGAATAATACCGCGACGATATCAATGCTTTGAAATCGGCAGTCAATGAATTTTTATAGTATCAAAGTATACATATGATATTAGCGAAAAAAAAGTTTCCAATTCAATTCTATTTTTTTCAAACGATTTCAAAGAATCCAATTTTACCAATGAACTTTCAAAATCCTACCACGCAAACATAAATTTACATAACTTCAAAGCGTTTTGATTGCAGTCCTAATACATTCCTACGTATAGAACTGTAGGAAATCCCTCGGTGGTTTAGGTAGTATATGTACCAATAACAATAACGCTTCTATGACCTTCATAAATTATTTAAAGAGAGATCTTTTTAGTTAGAGCGCCTTCATAAAAAATGCGCAACAGAAGAAGCCCTTTGTAGGAAGTTGACAAAATTCACTCACACTGAATGAAGCCACTAAACTTCCTAAAGCGTCTATCGAATAAGGTCGAATTTTGATTATGAAAACTTTCACAATAAAATGTTGAGTACTACGCACACATGGAATCCTACTCCTATTTGCTTCTCCTTCTTTTTCTTTCTTGCTTACTTCCGTGAATCGCTCAAGCGATATTGATCATAGTCTGTGATGCATGCAGGGAACCAATGTCTTTCTCATTTAAAAAAACGACAAGGGATTTTCAGCAGCAAAGAATCGTGAAATGATCTAGTGTCGTCTTTTATCTATTAGGTAGGACTTTTGCACGTCACCTTGACATAAGACGTGTAATATTTCGAGTGCGCTAAGAAAAATATGAACTTGGTGCTAGATAACAGTCATACCTGAAATCGATGCACGGAAAGAGATTTACCAAAAGTAGAAATACAAGAATACAAGCTTTTATATATGACATGTACTGTAACGTATCTCGAACAATTGGATAAGAAAAAAGAAATTTAAGTACCTTCATATTATAGTAAAGAAAATTGGATCAAACCTGAATGGAGACGAACATGGAACAAATGACGAGTTGTGAGCGAGGGGAAATGAACGATGGACGTCTCGCAGACTTCTTCCCAGCTTCGAAGATCCTTGCAATCCTATTAGTTTTGGTAAGGAGTGCGGCGTATACAACAGTGAAAACGAAGCCTGTCATAAACTGCTGAACTCCACATATCCAGTCGTTAGGCCTTTGGTCAAAGAGGAAACACAATAAAATACGTATAAAAGTTTAGCCTTATCAAAACTTAAATTACGTCCATGTCTCTCAAAGCTAATCATGTCAATTTAAAAAGAAAACAAGGTACAAGCCTGATAAAATAAGATAATTTGACAATAGAAATACAACATGAAGTGTGTATAGAATGCAAGCGACATGGAGATCCATGTGAAGATCGTAGTTTAACTGCTAGAACTATTGGACATTTTGAGACGTTTCAAATATCATTACTTTTATATAATAGCTATTACAAAGCTCTAATTGACAGTAGCGTCACTTCAATGTTTTTAACTTGAAACGGCAAGTCAGGAAGCAACTAACTGAATTTTAGCGACAGTGAGCTTTACGACCTTGTAATTGGCATTGGCAATGGGAAACGTTTCAAGAAAATGGCCTCCATGATTTAGTTCATACTACCATATTATATTATCTAGAGAAAACGCTTTGTTTAACATTACCCCAACCCAATCAACAACTATAAAAGTGCAACACACAAAACTACACTTTCCTTTGTGCCAGAAAGGTTTTGGGTTAAGTTTCTTGTAAAAGTTTGAAACAGCTTCAGGAAGCTTTCATGTGAAGGTTTGTGATAACTTTTTAAATTATGAATTCCGTATTTAAACAATGCTTTACGGTTGAAAAAATACTGCAGGAAAAATGAGATGGGAAATAGCAAAGTTAATGAGGAATAACAAACTCACCGGATGATAAAAAGAAATGTTAAGGCATAGCAAAAGAACAGGCCTATAAGGATAACGTATGAAAGCTCCCGACCAGAAGCCCTCACAACCGGTGTATCGTTATGCGCGAAGAAAACTCCAACAACCGCAGCGGTCAAAATGCATCCAACCCCGGCAAACGTCATTGCTCCAATTGCCCATCCGCTGAAAAGACAAGCAAAGAATACAAATACAAATATCGATTACGGCACAGATAGAAAATGCATTATTTAAGTAAAACAACATTCTTTTATGCAACGTATGTGTGTACGTCTAGCCTCTGTGGAGAAAGCTGCAGCAGATATGCATATGCTTTCACTTCTGGCTATACAACGTATAAAGTTTGCGACAGTTTGGCAAGGGCAAAGTAATTTTTCTCGCTTAGTTTTTGACTTTTTTATAAAAGACTTTCTCCAACTTCTGTACTTTCTCCTACCAGCTTGTAGGTAAGGAATAGGAAGCAATACCCGTCGTCGTTTCCAATGGGAAAAACTTTCCTGTAGTAAAGCTGTTTACTTCATGAGAAAACACTGTGACATTTTTTTTGCAGTTTGTTTCGAAAAATGAAAGAATATGGGACAGTATCCTTTAGTAGCCTCCTATATTGTGTTTAACGAAAATTGAAGATCTTAGAACAAAACTTTGGCAAATTTTGCATGAACATCGAACATGGAATATCAACATTTTAAAGCTCTAAATCTACTTTCAGAGGTACTAAGAGAGGATGGAAACTGTATTGTAAAATGTATTAAAAGCAAGAAAAATCGACTACAATATTTTTACTGTATTAAACGATATAGTTGTTTATGATGAGAAAAATAGTAAGAGTATTTACTAGTATTTATCAGTTGTTATATTAATTTAAAAATGGAAAACGAAATTCGGTTCTGTAATACATAGAATTTGATTCTGGTGCTGATACCGATATGGTCAATATTTGGACAAACTGACGATAAAATTAATCCTTCGAATTATTTTGGAATACGGAATAATCAAGAATAGATTTGGGAAAAAATTTATTATGCATTTCAAGTTCAAGTCGAAAAAATAAAACAATGAAAATCCTTCGTGGGGCATACGGCCATGTGGCAGGTTGAAAAACACAATGTATGTGTGAAACAACAAAGGTAACCAACCATTATGCCATAATAAAGGGGGCAACTTTCAAGGTCTTGAATCGGATCGGAATAACCATATTCACTTACAACTTGTGCCGTGCTTATATTTTGTGTACCTGTATTATAAACATCGAGTGGCGAGAATACATCTTTGCGAGAAAGAATGTTTTCGTGAAAGTCCTTCACAAACATAGGCGGGGTGAAATGCTTAATAAAAATACATACGTAATTTCTGCATAATCCAAAATAATAGACCGCGAGCAGAGTTCATAGAGGGTATGTTATCAATAAATACCAGTTGGAAGCATAATATACTTTCTTATTGTAATGTATAATACTATGTTGGAGGTTTGTAGTTTCCATTCCTTACAAACAAAGGTCTGACTTTTCGGAAGCATGAGACTAATTTAAAAGTTTAGTAATTTAGGTTCTGCCAACACATGGTGCTGATAGTGTAATAGAGTAAGAAGAGTACTTACCAAAAATAACTCATTTTGCCAAGTTTGGAATGTCTTGTAGGATAGGGTATGAAAGTCATTTAATCCCGCCGACGCCATATTTTTCTTTTTAAATTACCCAAAAATATATTTTTACATCGATATCATGACTAGTGAAAGTATATATAGGTAGTACATATTTTGTTGTTTTACGTATATACAGAGATCCTGCACTTGCACTTTAATATGCTGCAAATAGTCATCGGCGCTTCTTTTAGATAAGCTACTTCTTTCATACATTCATAGATCAAAATTGCTTTACCCAATTCAACATAACAATTTGTTCCACTAAAAATAAAGCAATCCATTTAACTTTGGTCCTCCTTCATTACAGAAAGCCTTTATTTTGGTGACCTATTAAGTCTCTTGCTTTTACATGACTGGGCTACTGAAGAATTTTAATCAGTTTTATACATACATACTTGTATATACATGACAATGACAATTGTGTATTCTGTATACGTTAGTAAACGTTACATTCTACGAGATGGTATTCAATAGTTAAATCAGAGGGGGCCAATCACATTTGGTAAGGACTGAACGAACCAAGTGAGAATATTTTGACGGAAACTTGTGTCTTCGAATACGACTTCCTGAATAATATTACAAATTCTCCTTTGGGCATGTGTTATTATAGATAAAGCAACCCAGTCTTGAACTACCTACAGTGTACGTGTGCAGAAAACATTTTTATTTCGCTTCCACAACATAGAGTGGCACAGTAGATTCTCTAGCCTAGACAAGAATTGAGGTATTTCGACCCAATCTCAGGTACTCATTTCAGTTAATTTTTTTGGCATTTTTCATAACCTCTAATTACATAAAGAAAGGATACAAACTTGCATTGTTTTTATGTATCATGTTGAATTTTTATATTCAATGTTATCATCCCGATATCTTGAAAATCTGTTGTATATAAAACAGCACGCTTGGAAACCTCCATTTCACGTAGCCAGAATCGGATATTTATTGCTTTCCCTGAATTCATTAAATTTTACGTACTTTGTTTTGAAGTTGCAGTTGTTTGTAACACATCTCGTGTATGTTTTCCACTTCGGGCGTTTTGGTGAAAGCAAAAGCAGCAGGAATCCTGTTAACCGCAAGCAGCTAAGTGTAACCAACTTGCAACATATTACCACTATGGTATAGCGTGAAAACTTTTAAATTCTGCTGGATTTGGTTTCTAAATTCAATTTACAGTTTAGCAGTACACACACATCCATACTTGTACGACTATCAAAGTTCACGGCATCCTTGCAACAAGAACTTGCAGCTGGCAGCTATTTTGCTACTCATCTGGAAGAGTAGATTTGATTAATGTGATGTAATAACCACAACTTGAATGGGTTCAGCAATGAGTTGCCTGTTTCGGCCGCGTAATAGTTTCTCGTGTGTTCATGAACAACTTTCTCTATTGGTTTACTGCACTGAATTGATAATCTACCTTTTTGAGCATCCATAAATGATTGTGCCACCATAAAACATCTCCTCCCTACATCCCTACGTGAAGAACAACAGCGTAGCTTCTTTGCAGAAACTCGAAGGCAAGAGAAGCAGAACGGGCTTTGTATCTTTGGGGATTCAAGTAAGGATGACTTTCACTCCTTTACCCTTCAATGCCGTTCTGCATTAATGAAAAAAGCATGGAAGCGCTTCTTCACAGATTCATGACTCTTAAGTAATACGGTTACTCTATCACCAACAGAAAATCTCTTATTGCACAAGAAAGGATGCTGTAGAAAAGTGTCTTTGTATGTGAGGAACACTTACAAAAATGGGGCAATACTCTCTAGGGATGTATCTTATGCGAGGAAACATGAAGTGTATTTACAAAATTCAAAAAAATAACAAAAAGCTAAAATATTACTAGAGTGTGTACTATGTGTTCTTCCAAAAACCTTGCAAACGTTGTGCAGAGAAAAAGGTCGTCTAGTGTTGTACATTGTAGTGTAGTATAAAAATAGTTTGATGTCAATAACAGTAAACTGCACAAACCAGAGTGTATCAAAGGAGCAGATGCGAACAGCAACATTATTTACAGACGCACTAATGGTGTACTGTCAGTGTAAGAATTTGTGTCATGTGCTCATTGCGGTGAATGAAAGTCCTTAATATAAAGTAAACAAATTAGTCATATTCATAACTAGACCACTGTTGGGATTGTGTGTATGGAAAGCAAAGAGAGCATTCATACAGTGGTGGTAAATGTATATGGAGAAAGCAAATTCAACTGGACAGACGGACAATATTATCGACTCAACATAAGCGAATGTCCACTGCTATGTCAATGTAAATGCACGCGCTCAGTTTTTATATAAAGTAATGAAAACTAAAATTTTCCATTTGGGCTACTTACTTAACATACTTATCTTAACATGGCGTTTCCAACTTTTTAATGTTGAAAACAACGGTAGCTCTTAACTCGATTGCACGAAGAATTTCCGGCAAATCTCTGCATTTTGAGAATCGATTCACTTTCTAAAAGTTTCTTTCAAAAAGCTGCTAAACATGATTCACGGCAGTCGAGTGACGATATCCAAACCTGTCACATGTTTCAGAACAAAAGGAAGTACATCTTAAACCTGCCCGTCCTGATTGAAATGAGAGACACNTCCATCATGTTCTCATGAAAAATAATATACATAACAACAATGCAGTATAATTGAAATGGAAGTTTTCTACAATCTGGAAGGAATATGTGTCATCGTGTCACAAAGAAGATACATTAAAGTCTTCCTATTTTTGGCTGGATTGAAATAAATACACGTCCACATGTTGGATACGTTAATGCCAGCGTAGACGAAAAGTTTGAATGTTGTAGTCGCAGTGTACATCTTCTGTTCTTCAATTGTCAAGATGAAAATACGGTGATACATCAATTCTAACTTGGAATACTTTTAGAGAAGAAAATCCCCTTTTATTCAAGCAAAAGTTTGTAGTCAAACAAAAAGCAATTGGAATGCTGTCATCCTCTAAAGCCATATTCAAATGGCAGTAGGATTTATTTTTCGGAAGAATTACTTCCTCCAGCAGTCTCTGGTTCCGCCAACTTGACTGTTAACTAATTACGATTTTAGAAAGTCTTTCAAGACAGTCTTCAGCGCAGAGTCGTTCCGATGAACGTAAAAATGCAAATGAAGTAAACTTTGTGGCAGGCAAAATATGTGAAATTTAAAAGAGGATGATTAAACTTTTCAGGCTAGAAACAAAAAGAGGCTTACAAAAAGAAAAACAAATTTGCGAGATCACTACCGGTACAAAAACAAGTTATCCTGGTTCAGTGAATGTTTCCAGTGAAAGATGCTTCGCGTTGAATAAATGAATCTGAGTGTAATGAACGATGCCACTTTCATTCATTAACAAAAAAGGATTAGAGGATACACATGGAAAGTAGTACGTAGGTATGCTAAGAGCTTTGCGCATAATAATGTAACACTGGCTGCAGTTCCAGTCTGTCTGGCCGAAACACGAGTGTACACTTTTGGGAACAAAAGTAAATCTAAAATTAAACTGGCATAAACCTGTATTGAGTTATGTAAATTCGTCCGCAACTATACAAAAGAAAAATATTATATTTAAATGGACTTTGATAAAATAGAAAAACTTTTACTTTGGGCTTTAGGGAGGTGTATTTTATAATGCTTTAAATCTTAAAGTTACAAGTAAAATTATTGCGGCAGTGCCGCATCCAGCCAGTTCTTCCCCTTTCTAAGCCCGCATAGAACCTGGTTGTATTTAAAAAACGAAATCTGGTCCTTAACTCTGGAACTGTGGTTTGGTTAGGATGATGAGTTTAAGAAGGAACGACGGTGAGTAGGACGGTAGCATGACTCTGAACGTTTTTCAAATCGTCCTCCCACGTTCCTTAACATGACCAATAAAGAAAGTCGACCGATATAAATTCGTGTGCCTGCATTTGCAAGAACCATGTACATGTAAAACTATTATTGGGTGGTGGAACTTAATGAATATATCAAAATGAATGATCAAAAGAATTTTACCACCGTTTATAAACTAAACAATGAATTTTAATCCAACAAATTACAATTTTGTAACTTATACAGCTGCGGGTGTCAACAAGAAGGCTTTCTAATTTCCTCTCATGGGGTGACAGCAAAAATTTATGACTTTTAACTTGACTTGCACACGTCAAAATTTGAGCTATGAAGGCAAGTTACCCCAATGTTTGCACAAATACGCATGGGAAATTCTTTAGGAAGTTAATCAATGATGAAATCTGTGTAATTACAGCTCTCGAGGGAAAACTGACGATGAGTGTCACCAGTTCAAAGCAGATACAAAGGAGTTCTTGATAATTTTTTACATTCATAATATATGGTACCAGATTGTCATTACATTGTCGAACCAAAATTGGAGCTCTTAAAGTATTCATACTCGCGGTTTCCAAAACTTGTTGATCGATGTACTACATAGCAATAGTACAAGTTTGTAGACTAAAATAATTATAATTGACAATCTGAGGTACATGAATTTCGGTACCGTGTTGGAACCAGAGCTGTACGTAACCTTTAGCTATTTTCAAACTAGTTGGCTTGTTGGAAATCCAGTCTAAAGACGACAAAATCCAAAGAGGACTTTGAGAAGTTTGCAGTTATAATACGAGAGAAAGCAAAAGTTGGGCGTACTTTCTATTTACTTCTATTATTACACTAATTTATTGTTTACTTTTCGAAGCAAGAGCGACTGCTTCGTCAGGAAAAGTCATTAACTAAAATATGTATTTACCTACTCAACTTTACATCACTGAACTTTTCGCTGAAAAAGGCTTACTCCCTTTTACATTCCAAGTATGAGATATTAGTTTTACTTGAATTTACTTATTTACTGAAGAGCAATATGATGAATTGGTGTGTCAGGTACTTCAAGCATACGCAAGCGGTTTCGAACAACAAGCAGGAAAAAACTATGAAATGAACAGTAGTATAAAGAATCTATTTTAAGTAAGTACTTCATATTTGTGGTGTCGACAACCATAACTGGAAGAGTGTGAGTATGAGAGCTCCACAATACAATAAATTTTCTCATCCAGAAACTCAAACTTCGCGTTATTAAAACGGCAGACGTGGGTGGATCGATAAATAGCAGCGTTTTTCTCTTTTTTATACATCGTCTTATTCAGCACGGTGGTGATTTAACAAATTACTTTTCATGTTGATGATGCGTACTGTTTTTAAAATCATGAAAGTTATTACTTCTTTCATGCCCGTGTTATTATTACCCAGTTTCTCTGTCTATACATACCTCCAACACCAACCACACACGTTCATTCTCCAAACGTCCCTCAACCATGAGATGTGTCTTGGATGAAATGTAAATAGACCGGAATCAGACAGGAAAGGAAAAGGAGGAGAATTTTTGATCCAACAAAATGCATGAGTGGATCATAAAGTAGCATTTATGTGTGCATACATTGAGTCGAAAGTGAAAGTGGTATCAGAGCAATATTTTTACACAACACTTTTTATCAGCAGTCTGTGAAGAGTTATGCCTTTCACTATCTCCCTTCTAAGAGCATTTTGTATTATATTTGAAATTTACTGTCTGATGTGATGATTTCACCACTTTACATAATTCACTTTCCCTTAGATGCCAGAAGAAAAGGAAAATCTCATATTTGCTGAGTCAGAAGCAGCATATGCATATATATACGTAGTTCTAACCATGAAAAAATGCTTTGCGATAATACATCAGCGTATTATCACAAGTGGGGTATTAGTAATATCTCAATTGGCAACGGATGGTGGCTGAAAATGATTGACAAAACATGGAAAGCACACTTACTCAGAGTAGCGGAGGTACTCTTCTTTCAAAGGTACACAAAATGTGTGCTCAACATTCGGCAGAGTTCCCATCGGGCATCGTTCACACTCTTGTTCATCAGTTGGGTTGCGAATCTAGAGACAGAAGTAAAAAATTATCAACATATTTCAACAGACATCCAGATTTACTACCATTATTGCCCTTTTATAGTTATTAAATCTATATAAGATGAATAGATGCGGCCGTGTCTAGTTTAATACACGAAAACACGATGAAACCACGCCGTGGAGGATTAGAATTATATTGTAAACAAAGTAAAGCAGTAAAAAAATCATCTAAATAAACGTTTAAGTTTAGTATACATGTGGAGGGTGATGTTTCGAGTCCAGAATTTACTGCATAAGTGAATATGTAGCAAAGCAATTTAAATTTGCGATATATTTTTAAACTAATTTCAATAGCTGAAGGACTTACATGATCATTCTCGCACTGTATACAACTCCAACAACATTTGTCACCGCCGACGTATCGCTTTGATTCACCATCACCGCAAGGCTTACTGCAGATCGAAACCGGAGGAGTGGAACTGCCATCTGCAAACTGGACACCTACCAAGAGAAATGACGCATTCAAAGTTAATCATGCTGGTAAA
>JAAXOA010004621.1:0-10102 GCA_036561885.1 Salina celebensis
TTCTACACATCCGTACTTGATGACGCCATCAAAACAGGCGACACATCAGCATAATATACCACAAGAGTCAAGAGATTATACAAGAAAACACCCATGCCAGTTCGGCTCTGATTGATGATTGACAATAATATTAGTATGTTCCGCGTTAACAAATGACAATTTCATACCTCATTCATATGCACGTCAAAATGCATACGTGTTTAATTTTACCTTCATCCGTTTCTAGTGAAATTTCATGGTCTAAGGAGTTAACTTAACATTAAACAAGCATTAGACTGACTTTAATACGGTCAATTAAATATGAGTTTTAATTTGTGAATATAAAAATGGACGACTCTTTTGAGTAGGCAAGCTACATCCAAGTGCAACAAACAAACAAAATGCTCCGTCGAGTGGAGCCCTAGACTTTGTCTAGCTTCCATATCGACTCCTTGAATTCGAAGGAAGTTTTTACTGATTTACTCAGAACCCGATTGGAAACTGGAATTCGAGCTCGTCGACTGATGATATCACATTGTTGTGTTGTTCTCAAGGGGGAAGGAGTACTGATCTGATGACTGATGTCCGTGTTTCCGCATACTTTAATTCCTTTCGTTCAACACACAAAAATGAAAGCAAGCCATCAAACTTCCTTTAAGTATCTCTGCTAAAGCAGCTATTAAATCTTTTTTTTTTATTCATTATTTCTGCATCTGATCAGATGTAAATATCTACTGATCACATAGATTGATAAAGATTCCAAGTTTATTCAAAGTTGCTGCGGTGAACAACAGTTAGAAACCGAGTCTGATTAGCATATCAAAGAGGAAATGTCTGGGTTATCATTCAGTGCTGCAACCCCTGCCAAGCAAGGACAAATAAGTTTGTTTACATTAGGAACGCCAATTCGCCAATCGACTCCATTGTAAGTTGACCGTCAACTAATCACGCTAGTTAGGAGTGTTGATATTAATTTTAAAAAATCATAAGAAGTGAATTATTGGTTTAACTCTAAATGATTTCGGTTGTTTCATTTAGATTTGGAACTCCTAGTGCATTCCAAACACAACAGCAACCGACATTTCTGAGTACGTCTTCTGTCAGCAGTCCCGGAGCTGCTTCCGCGACTGGCATCCGTTTTGGAACCCCGTGAGTTTGTTGATTCACTCTTTTATGTTTCCATTATAACGCATTAGAAATAATTTTTACAAGCTTTATTTCGTCTATCAGGTCGGCCGGGCAGGCTCCGGCACAATCTGGGTGCTCAACTGGCGGCCTGTCCACTGCAAATACTTCAGCGCCCACTGGCTTTAGTTTGGGATCCACAGGTCTTCAAACCACTGTCCCCACCAATGCAACAACGGTAGCTTCTGCTGCCTCCAGTATGTTCTATGATTTCATGTATATTTTTTGCATTTCAATTGAAAATATTATTAGTAAAGTTACATCTCTTGGTTCCAGCAAATACAACAATCACGACGGTGGGTGGATTGGGTGGTATACCTGGTAACGCTGGAGCTCCTTCAGGTCTTGCGTTAGGAGGAGCTGTAACTAATACTTGGTTAGGAAGGGGTGAAAACAGAGCTTTGCAATACAATTCCCGTTCCACCTGAAATACTTGCTTCGGTGGAGGAACTCAGGTTTGGCACAGAGCGAATAATGTCATCACTGAAGTATTGAATTCATGTAACAATTCTTATTGGTTTAAACTTTGTCAATCTTTATTAGAAACCGCATACAAAGTTACAAAACATTTCTAAACGAAATGAACCAAAGTTACGATGCGGAGTTGGTCGCTGTAAGCGACAATTTTGAAACAGTCAAGAATGGATTCATCAATTCGGTTAATTTGACGCATAAGCAAGAGCTTCAAACTGCCACACTTATAAGAGAAATGCTAGCTGTAGGTGATTATCATAAATGCAACGATAAAAATTGTTGCTATTTTTTATTTCTAAAATCTTAATTAATCTTGTTGGTTTGAATGTAGCTCAACAAAGACTTAGATATTCTTAATCAAGCTCCGTATAACCCGTACATGGCCCACACATCCCAGTCGTTACAAACTTTCGTATGCCAGATTTCTGATAAATATGCGGCACGCATGCAGAAATATAAAGAGGAGATCGAAAGAGCACAGCTCTCTTTGGATTCATTAATTGGTCCACAACAGTCTTTGGGTACTAAAGGTGACAATGATGTTTCTTTCCTCTATGTATCTATTGTTGTTGTCGTTGTTACCACTTCCTTATGAATTTCCAGAGTTATGGACTTCTTTGGCTGCCTCTAAAGATGCTGTGATATTACTTTCCGCCCAGGTCCAAAAGCTGCATGAAGAAATGCGTCATGAAATACAAGTTCATAAAAACGTGAGTCAACTTTTGTACGGTATGAATCCGATGCCCTGGATGGACGAAGCACTAGGTAGCTACATTCAGCAAGATCAGTAACAGCTCCACTAGAAAAGACCCTTCCCCCAAAAATGTCCTCGTCTAGAAACTGCTGTTCCACACAACCACGTCAATTCTACATCACGTCTACCCACGTCTGACCTCAGATCACCTAATGTTTAATTAACACAGACTACGTTCGTTTAGATTGTGATAGTCCAATAATTATCGTATTTCTCGCTACGCATAACATTACATAATATTAAAAATTCACTGTTCAATCAACAGAATACCTTAGTCTTTGCATTTTCTGTATTGTGTTACTGACATAATGCTGCCGTTTTGGCCATATTATCTGACGCTTATACTCTTCCCGTATATGAATCCATATTTAGCATCATAAACGTTACAGAGAACGTGCGGTCTGTCCCCGTCTCCAGATACATAGTTAGCGACAAGGACATGATTTGTGAGTACTGTTCGAATTGTACAAGAAAATTGTCTAAAATGATTTCACACGTAAGAATAATTACGATGATATATTTTATGTTCTGATCCCCTAATGTGAAATGTTGAAGGAAATAAAGAAATCAAATTTTATTACGATGTGGAATTATTTATCATCACTGACAGGCTGGCTTGGTTGTTTGCTATCCCTGTCCGTTTCTTATAATCGGACATCACTGATGTAACCGATAACCAGACCGCTGTGATACCAGCGAGGGTTGCGAAAGCTTTAACTACTCAACTTTAGGGTTAGTTGAGAAATTGTTGAGGCAACAATTCAGATGGTTTTGTAAGATTACTTAGATATAAATAATTTTACCAAATAGAATTATTGGGTCAACAGGAAACGAGTGATTTTCGTCTCTTTGCATACAGTATAAATCTTTCCCATATCCCTTTCGGTTACAAATATGGGTGATCTGGCAAACGAACTTCTGGAAGATCTCGTGGTACGCAAAACAACGCTTCGCTAAGGTGAACAGCTCATTTGAAAATGTTTTAATCTAATATAAATGCTATTTACAGGAATTGGTTGATGATGATGAACCAGTGACTCGCGATGTAACAATGAAGCTGAATGAATTCGCAGACACAGTTGCCGCAGGATCCCCATCAGTACGCGAAAGTGTTCTGGAAAACGGTGCATACGCAGCTGTCTGCAGAGCCTGGATTTATTGCTGCTACAGTGGCACTAACACTGCCGCTTTAGCGTAAGGTTTTCTGAAACACTAAAATCGCTTTCAAATAAATCTTTGACTAATCTCAAATAATTTCCTTAACGCGATTTTCAGACCAGGTTCTAAGCAATGTCGGAACGCTGTTCTACGTTGTCTATGTGCTCTGACCGCTGGGCATCCAGATATAATTGATGATGTTGGCTGGCAAATTATAGCGCATGGAATCGAGTAAGGCTCCCTTTCAAAAGTTTAGATGAGGGATGAGGGTAGGCTCAAGTTTTTAACTTTATTGTTGTCTCAATAGCAAAGCCACACCAGAGCCAACGCTTCTTCTTGTGTTGAAGCTTTTACGAAACATTTTCATTAAATCAGAAGAAAACCGCGAGCAGTTTTGCTGGTATCAAGACCTCTTCGCTCCACTGTTATCGCTAACTTCAAAGCCTAAAATTTCAGATGCGTTTTTACTCGAAGTAAAATTATCAGTATTCTAATCTGCATTGCCGCATTTAACTCTGGAACTAGATTGAAGTAAACGGGTTTTTGTTTTTTTTGCAGTGGTGCTCAGCATTAAAAGCTCTGGTTCTTTTTGACGATGTTCGGGAAGCATGTAACCGATCTGCAGAACGGAAAAAGGTCATATCAAGCGCTAACATTCTCCCAAATTTATCCTCCCGGTTGAACCTTCACAACATCGAGGATGATGAAAAAAGCCAAGAAGCTATGAATGCGATAGTGCTTCTTTTAAGCAGTATGGCTATCATTGACGACCTCCGGCTGTTAATGGATTCCGGAAATGTAATCCCTGGAATTCATAATTTGTACAGACTTCGTGGACAAAATAGGGTTTGATTCATTGCATACGCATGTATCCTTTGACCTTGAAAGTGATTCTTTGTACAACCATCTATAGTTAAATTTGAAAATGTTTATTTAGGAATTGATGATGAATACCACAAATTTGTTACGACATTTATGCTGCAATCGCCAAATCAGAGACACGGCGGCTACCTACGCTCTCATGAAGTATGTCGTTAATATTTTAAACGAGTTCCAGGGAAGCACCTCGATGGTCGAAGTTACCATGGCGTGTATTGCTAACATGACTTTATCTTGCGCCTGTCATGTTGCCCAGTTCATTAGTAAAGGTGGTTTACCGCTAACCCTTCAAGTTATGACTCGCCACATTAACAACGTTAAATTATTGGTAAGTGTACTGAAAAAGGATGCTGACTATCAAGCTCCAATTATTTTGGAGTTCTCATGACCCTCCTTAATGTAGAAGTCCGCCTGTCTTGCACTTCGAAACGTAATCGAGGTTGGAGGAGATAGTATCGAGAAAATGAAGGAAGTCGGATTCACGCTATTCCTATCTGGTTTATTATCTCATGCTCCACAAATAGCAGAGTTCTACGTAATCCCAGTGCTGACGCACCTTGACCATAGCAGTTCAGGCATTGTGGACCAGAATCGTGTGTTCACTGCTCCAATGATGGTACCCAGAGTCCCAAGAAAGTCAATTGTTGTGGATGATGATGAGAAACAGGATAATGCAATGAAACTGCCATACAAGTAACAGAACAATTCACAACAATCTACACATCACAGCCAGCATGATGCGTTATATATTTGCACAAAATTTACAATGTAAAATAAAAATTATGTAATTGAGGTGGGACTATGATTAGCAGTTTTCATTCGCCGTATTGGCTTTGATAATACTGAAACTTTCGAAACTACTACTTCATACAACAAACATTCAACTCCATCATATTTATAAATAAATGTAAGTATAAAATAAAATGACTAAAGCTACTAAATCCTTTGTGGGGGTTTTGTTCCTCCGTATTGTGGCCGTCGTTGGTCCTTTGCCACTCTCTGTTCTATGTATGGCAACCATTTGTTCCGATTGGGTCCGAAAATTTTCAGGGCGTCTCGTGTAGCTCTTGTTAGAAATGGCCTGATTGCCTCAAGTACAACGTTAATTGTTGTTGGAGCATCGATTACTATTAGCTCGTCCAACCTGATCATAATATTTCGGCAATTAAAACAAATACATTTGAATAATAAGTCCAAGATTTGCAATTTTAAATTTACCATCCGCCAAAATTCGCTTCCAAACTTTGCACAAACTGGAATTCAGACAAAAGCTGTGTTTTAGCGCAAGCCGCAATTGAACCAATCATTTCAATCTAAATTTTCTTTTATAATTTTGTACCTGAATCCAAAAAGGCAAGCAAACTGGGCATCCTGTTTCAACAACATTGTATCAATCATTAATCACTGCGATTACCACATGCATAGCCTTCGTTCTTTAATTTGTATTATCAAATCCAACGTGGTTTTGTACCTACCGTGCTCTATGAGATTAAAGCCCTCTGCGTTTCCAAGGACTTTCCACTGGGTTACATTCATACCTTTCCCCATGCGATCAAATACTTGCATTGTAATATTTTCCATGAGATGATCTAAGAATCTAAGGAGACGTGGTCCTTTCCCTCGTAAAATACACGCCCTGATATCCCAATCGTAAATGTCAATGACGCCAACTGAATTGTCAAAACGGATGTTATTATATGTAACACTTTATATTATGTAGCTTTCTGTTTAAGGTTATCTTATTCTTACTTGGCCTTCCATCTCTGTCTTGTGTATCAATAGTCGCGTGAAAGTCTTTCCACATATCGTCCCAGTTTTCTTTCAAAATCGTGTCCATTTTACGTTCTTTTCGCCACTTTAAATTGTCCCGGAGCATTGCTTCAGCTGCGTTAATATCGAAATCACGAGCTCTCAACCATCTAATGAGATAGATGTCATATTTCATAAAATCCCGATTCAGCAGTGGACTCACTTTCTTACGGAACTAGATATATATAATTAAATATAGCTTAATTAGTTTTCATGCCAAGTAGTTCATGTTCAGATCTAGCTTATACAGTTATAATTGTGTTTTTATTACCTTATCTAAAATAGTTTTTTGTCCAGGCGTTAACATTAAGTCCTTTTCAACAGAGATACCCTCGACACTTTCAAATTCCATCGAAAGCACTGTGAAGGCTAAAATCACTGCCGCCACAACGACATTTCTAGGGATTCTATTAATATGTAAATCCATGGTGGCACTTTACCAGGAACGAGATCCTAAAATACGGGAAAACTCACTCATGCAAATGTAAAGTGTAACTAAATGCAAAACCAGCGCTTTCTTCTTATTTATTGATTCGAAATTCGGATTGCTGCGTACATAAAAACACGTAGCATGAAACTGGTGCTATTTGTATCATAATTTTTATATCTTTCAATCAAGCTACAAAATCGTCATCCTGAAACACCCAATGACAAACCCCCTTGGATTAGTTGTCTACAATCCCGTTGCATAAAAGGAAATGAAATTTGCGTCAAGAATTCAAGAAATTGCACTTTGATGTGAAAATCGTCAAACATGTAAAAAGTTTTATTGGTGGCAATCGGGGAGAAAGGCTATTAGGGCTGAGTTTAGATCATGGCTCGTTATTACATTTTATAAATTGCTAATGTAGTGTGAATGTGAATATTAATCGGCAATGAAAACGCTGTATTTTCTATCTCCTGTTATGATTGCAGATATGTGACTTAATATATAACACCCGCGGCCAGGCTCTACATCGTAGCAGAAAGACCTCCGATGAGCCATCAACAACGGGATATCCTGTATACTTCGAAGTTGTTGTCCGAGGTCTTGAATCTCATGAATAACCCATTATTGCGTAGCGTACGGTACAAAACGTATATTGCTATACAGGCTTGTTAGTTGCAAATTTTTTTTTTATTTTACAAAACATGAATAAAAAATTTTATTGTCAGGAATTCAATTCTTTGCTCCGTATCGTTTGGATATTGTAAATCGAAGACCATTTTCTGGATAAAGCAGCGGGTGAGCACTAGTTGTGAAGCCGTTCTTCTCCGTCGTCTCCCACTTATACTCCATGAGTAAATGAGCAAGTATCATTTTCATTTCTTGAATAGCATAGACTTGTCCAATACAGTTTCTACTGCCTAGCCCAAACGGGAAGCCGTTCTTCTCCGTCGTCTCCCACTTATACTCCATGAGTAAATGAGCAAGTATCATTTTCATTTCTTGAATAGCATAGACTTGTCCAATACAGTTTCTGCTGCCTAGCCCGAACGGGATAAATGCAGGAATTGGTACCAGATGACGATCAGGAATAAAGGACTCAGGATCTGGAAAATATGATGGGTCCTGATGAATATGCATGATATTTATGTACACATCCACTCCTTCTGGAATAATTCGCCCGTCTGGTAGCGCAGCATTATTTATAGACCTTCGAAATAAGAATGGGAGGACGGGGTAAAATCTGAGCGTTTCTTTAATGCATAATTCCAAGTATCTCATTTCTCGCAAATGGCCAGGATTGATTTCAGTAAACTCATTGGGATTTTCACCGAAAATTTCAAAGAGCTCTTGAACAACTTTGTCTTGATGGTGAGCGTTCAGTGCAAGCATGTATATAACGTAGCAAATTGTTAATCCACTTGTATCATAACCAGCAACAATGAAGGTGTTGAGCTCGTCAAGAACTTGTCTTTCAGTTAGAAGGCTTTTCTCTTCTTGATCCAACAAGTGATCAATAAAACACGGTAAAATCTCTTTTTTCCTGTTGATTTCCTGTTGTCTCAGGCGTTTTCTGTGCTCAACTGCTTTTCGCGTTAGCTCATTAGCACTCTGCACACATCTTCGTGTTTCCCGACCATCCCGAGTAAAATTGTAAAATAACCAGTCATTCTCAAGCCATGGGTAAAACATTCGCTTAACCAAGTTGTATGAGAGGGTGTGCAAATCGCGGATGTGATTTTTACCCACGTCTTCTGGCAAGCTTTCCATGTATTCTGAACCGAATGCTGAGTCTAAGGATGAATATGGGCTTTTGAAACTGATAATTAATTACAAGCTAGATTACCATAAATAATTGTTCACGATTAAGTACTTACACGCAATAGTCCTGAAAGTGGAAAAGATAGCGTGATTCATGAAATCAAAATTGATTTCATTTTCAGCGTACGTTTTCAAAGCGCTGCATAAACGTATAGCTTCTTGGCGAAATACAGGCGCATTGCTGTCGATATGTCGTTTGGTCAACCCCTGGTACCACATTTTCCTGCGAGATGCATGGTCCCCAATTTTGACTGCTACGAGACCTTCGCCCCCAATGGCTTCAGCGGTTTTCATGACTTCTATTGGCCTAGCAGGGATACATTCCCCCTGAAGTAGTTTCTATCGAGGTACAACATAATTATAATTAATTGTGGACCAAATGACGTAGTAGATTATATAGTACGATGTGACATTTTATATATAACGATTCTTACAATTGCTGCTTCCGGACAACAAATAAACATTTTAGGCTGTCCGAGCATCCAAAATTTATAGATAGGACCAAATTGCTCTACCATTTTTATCGTCCATGGTAGCATGTCTAGAATTAGGGAACACTTTAGTGACTACGTTTTAGGTTTTATTGGAAAGACAAAGCTTACCACGACAAGGAGTCTCTATCAGATCTATCATATGCGGAATGGAACCTACAAATGGGTATGATTTCAATCCTGGAAACTTATTCACCATTTTAATACGCCGTCGCCACTCCGTTTGCTTTTTATTTATTATAACTCCACCACTTAATATACTTATAATTATAAAGATAAAGGATATAGGCACAACCAATAGTAGTTGGTGGTGTCCATAGCTTTCTGGGCTAATAGTGAGTACCCTTGACAAATACTCTGGCAGCGCCATGCTGCAGGCACTTGTGTTTAACCTAACAACTTAAACTCAACTAAAAGCACCCTTGAGCTCATTTCCAGACGAGGGTGGAAATATGAAAGACCAGAAAAAAATGCGCAACGCTGCATTTAATGCATATTTTGATTTTTTTCAGTGTAAAATTTGACTTTAATTATGTGAAGCTAGAATTCAAAAGTTCCTGTTTGATTATAATTAAACATATAATCATAGGACGAAAATGCTACTAAGATCGTAGGATTACGGATTAGAACTCTTTGAACTCTAATGTTAGAACAAAATAGAATCTCTAAACATGATATTCTCAATATAACATACACGCAAATCCATGAACTTCAATCAAACTTCAAATGACAAGTCACGTAAAGGTTGAAACACTTGTAGCTTTGGTAACTTCCCTAACGCAAAGCAATTGCCATGAATAGACCAGTATTTTTGCAATCTGTAATGATTATTCATCATTCATGCTCATTTTTATATTTATTATTCCAAGTCAACATTAATTAAACACGCCATTACATATGTACGGTCATAACATTAGGAGCCAAATCATTGTCAATGTTAGTATTCCTTCGTCCCCCCATACTGTGGTCGTCTTTGTTCTTTACTGATTCTCGCGTCGATATATGATAGCCATTTTGGCTTGTTCGGGCCGAATATTTTCAATGCGTCGCTAGTTTGCTTACTGAGGAATGGCCTAACAGCTTCCAAAACCACACTTATCGTTGGAGGAGCTTCAATTACAATCA
>JAAXOA010004622.1:0-10101 GCA_036561885.1 Salina celebensis
AACTTTGGGTACTTTCTTTTTTGAAAATTATTTAGCGGATTTTGAAATAAACAAATCGTGCCACAGTTTTAAACTTTGTTCCTAGCCAAAAAACTATTCTTGTATGACATTTATTGCTCAAAATACGTCCAACCAAGAGGATTTTACTGTCAAACGTGTAGAATTATATTTTCACTTTTATTATTCAACTGTAATGGCTACCAATGACAAATCTGTTTGTTTCCGTAAATAATCAGGGTAAAATAGAGTTTCGTGAAACCATAGGCATCCTTTGGATCGACTAGATCCCTTGTGATTCATTACCCATTCTTTCACCTAAAAGTATCTCTTCATTTTAAAGAGAAAATATATTTAGAGAAAATAGCGATGGGATATGAGCGTATTTTTTGTACAAACCCGTTATTCCCTCACTGTCAGTCAAGTTCTCAAGCTACAATATTGCTATAAGAAGTTTCTTTCTTGTTTTGAGTACACTACATCTTCATTTTTTTTCACCGTCCTCCCTTAGGAGCATCAGCTCCTATCACAACTTTCACTGCTACACGTATCAAAATATTTTCTATTACCAGGCAACGTGAACACCAAGAGGCTTTGTAGTGTAGCCACTCACTTTTAGACACGACAAGTATATTCAACTACTCCAAAATAAAATACCTACACAGTACAAGGACGCTGTAACATGGTTCGCCTGCTTTCACTTTTCTGACAAATAAATGGATGTTACAAGTCAACAGATAATCCTTTGACAAATCACATGCTTTCCACCGTTGAAAGTCATATACTTCAGAATAGAAAACGTCATACTGTTTTGTCATTTTTCTTTTTTTCTAATGGAGCAGATGGAAAACACTGTTCATGAATTTTATACGACGAAAAAGTAAAAAAATACGGTATAAACTCGGGACCGAATATAGAGAACAATTTAACTGTTTGCGTACAAATTAGCGTATATATTAAAAGATAAAAATCTACCAGTAATGATCGCCATTGCGTGTATAAAAGAAATTAAAATGGATGCAAATAAGCAATGGAGCTTTCGTACTGCTGACCTGTAACCTTCCTAGGAAGGCTGAAGCTGACACATCATCCATTTTCTGGCATGATCACACTTTAAAGATTAATCCTAGAAGCACCCTAAGCCTCACGGTTCTCTTATATGAAATTGACAAGAAAATTGTGCCATTTAGCAATAACTCATTTAGAAATTTTTGTATCATCCTCTCAACCCAACCAAGCTTCAATTTAGCGTAATAATCAGAGGCGTCGGATTGTTTGTCCCGGCCCTGGTACGGTATCTGGTGTACTATCCCGGCCATATTTCATGCAAATATTATGTCAAATCTGCTTTCTGTTGCATAGTAGAACTGAAAAATAAACCAAATTCATACTGTGCGTCTTCCATCGATCTTCCATAGCTAGAACCTTCCAGGCCAAAAACAATCATACAAGCCTTTTACGCTATAAAACCTCAGCTCAAGGCCTGCAAAATTACGACGCCTCTCAATTACAGAAAAACCGTATGAAAACCATGGCAGTTGACTGCTGCTGAAATGAGCTCTCGAAAGGTGGGTGACATGGAAAAGCAAAATAAAACTATTGTCCGCGGGCTCGAAGGGCTGAATAAGTTTTGCTTGAACTTGGCGATCGAAACATCGATGTGATAGGTCGGTTACAAGCCGCTTCGTTAGAAACTTGGTTTCCCAGATACACTGAATGATGTTGTCAATAAGTTTACGCGTTAACAGATACCCGTAAGGAAATTTAAAACTCAGACCAAGTTGACTCTTAAATGAAATTTCTTGAATCAATGCTAGCCAAACTATCAATTTGCAATAATTTTTGGAAATAAAAATAATTTGTCGGACTGGTCCCGGCCCCTTCGGGGCCGGTACAACCCCGGCCCTACTGGTACGCCGTACCAGTTGGTACCAGTGGTCCGACGCCTCTGGTAATAATCATCATCAAACACCAGCACTGCCACAAACATACTCTTTCCCACTCAGCGTATTTATTATCCTCAAACCGACATTAGTTCTTTCAAGTATGTATTTCAATAATTTATTAAAACCCTTCATGGCGAAGATTTGCCACATTCTGAGCTTTCACCAAAAGAAAGGGGAAATTTAACTGGGATACTGAGGGTGTTTCCTAGGAGGACTGTAATAATTAATCAACAGCGGTAAAAATCACCCACAGTCGTGAAGCAAGCGGCTTCATTGAAAAGGCGCAAAGATGCGTAATACACCCAAATTTTTTTGCTATACTATACGATTTCGTTATTCTTCTTCTCTTATTTCGCTTTTCTTCCCTACAATTCTTCTTTTCCAAAGGATATTTTATGTAATACGCATTTCAAACATATTTAAGCTTTCCCTGACAAAAAAGTCCTAGGATTTTAAAGCTTCAATGAAGTTGAGTTTGACATTAATGGTGCAAATTCTCATCCATCCAGATTAGTATTCCTGTACCGTTTCTTGTTTCGTCTCAAGTATAAAATTGAAAACTTTGATTCTACATTAGTTTTTTGTTGCTATTTCCGGTTTTCCAGTCTAATGCATGTACACTCAACTAATCCAAGAGAGAGTCAAAGCTATAGAATATAACTAGTATAATAAAAAGAAGCATTTTCTCACCCTGCCACAAAGCACAAGGAAATGTTGGTGGCGGTAATGGTACCACGAAGTAAATAATAATTTACCCATTCACTCGTGCATTTCATCTAAATAAAGTACGTACTTGAGAAAACCACATCGCATCCTCAACACGGCTGAGGGAGGCAGCAAGCTTAACGTCTTTGTCAGACTTGTGAAGCGAGAAAAAATCCTCCTTTTTTTCTCTTTTGTAAGAAAGTCTGCACGTTTCAAAGAGGAATAAACTCCAAGACAAGTAACAGTAGGAACACTTTCTTTTCATCCTGATGCATTATCCATGCCAGTGCTCTTTAAATGGTTTGCTCTCTCATAAGGTTTGCACCCTTTTAAAAACCTATTTCCTTCGTAGACAGTTACGAATGGTAAATGCTTCAAAAACGTATTAGAAACTAGAGGAGATATGTATTTACGGCATATGTTGAGAAGACAAGATTTTTTTTTACGGTTCAGGGAAGTAATATTGCCGCTGAACACGTGAGCTGCTGCAGCAGCTCATCCAAAAAAACAACAGCTTCCATATTGTTGCCTTCGGTTTTCCTGTAAGGAATGAGTGGGGTGATGATGGGAGGAAAATGTATAGAGCTTCTAAGAAAAAGGAAGGAGGGCGAAATGGGATGATAAAGCGCAAATCATCCTTGTCATCATTGCAAGATGTAAGACAGAATGAGTTGGGTGATGATGGGAGGAAAATGTATAGAGCTTCTAAGAAAAAGGAAGGAGGGCGAAATGGGATGATAAAGCGCAAATCATCCTTGTCATCATTGCAAGATGTAAGACAAGAAATGTAGTTCCAGAGAAAGCTACCTCGGCAACATCTACACCTCTTTCCAACTCTCCTCTTTATTATGACCTTATTCCTCGGAGAGATTTAATGTATTTGTTACAAGTTTGTTTCTCATTGATAGTGATGTTCAGTTCTAGGATTTTCTGAGTACTTCAAACAAGAAAGAACGTAATAATGCAAGCGTGATAATATGGTTTTGGATTCCAGCTGGAGCGCCAATATCAATGCAGTACTCTTTGTGGTGAAAATGGCAGTCGTGGCTGGATTCCATTTACGTAATAGGGGTACTTTCCATTTTATGTCCAAATATTCAAACGGTATACATGTACGCACATAGAACGAAATATTACTCAAATACATATGTATATAGTATATACACATGCTTGTTAAAGGAAGCCAAAATGAGAGTTTATAAACTACACAGATAATCCGAACACGCAAAAGTGGCGGAGCGTAATTTAAAAGCAATCTTTGGATACAACCAATTCAATGTAAAACAAATATCAAACCTTTTCATAAGTCTTGATTTAATGAACTGACTGATCTTCTTTGAACAGCTATATTATGTCCTTCGCGATATGTATATTTCTGTTTGCCAAACATACGTATAGAATATCATCAAAACCCCGAAAACCAATATGCGAGGAACTTCGAAGAAGCTCTCATATCATGTCGCGAAACGGGCGTCTTTTCAGGCAGCAAGGAAGCGTGGCAAAACGAGACGCAAAACAGAAAAGTTCACAACTAGTTCTTCTTTTCTTTACTTTGATGCAAGCACCGGTATCATATCCATGTTCATATAAAACGGCATATACCTATATGGAATAATACTATATATTTCAGCACAAATGACAAGAAATCCGATTTGCTGCTTTCTCATACTAATACAATTTTAAATGTAGTTTATGTGCCAATTCTTTGACATCAGTGTAAGAAGCACTGCAGATATGGCTGAATTTGTTGTTGTTTTGTGTAATTTACTTTAATGGCACTTCAAACAATCTAATTATAGTGATCAGGGAAAAGTTCAGGAGGTCAGAATTCGTCTTAATGAAGGAGAGATTTAAAGAGAAAAAAAAAATATCTTTACACTTACCACATTTCCCTTCATATCGAACGGTAATATTCCTCCTTTGTCGGCAAGCATCCCTATCCAGTTCACATTTGTTTCTATAGTTGATTCCGTTAGATCCACAAACAGGCATGGAGTCGTCACTGTCTCCATAATTGGGACATGAAGTTAGGACATTCACAAGTGGCAACATGGCCGTCGGCTGATGGTACACATCGGGAGCCAAACAAGCATGCTTTGTCCGCACACGGGTCTGGCATACCTGCCGGAAACAAGTAACATGCGGAGCACACAAGAGAAACATTAGATGTGCACGACAGAACAAGAGCGAGGAGGAGTAGAACTAATTGCGGAAACTGTGACGATATGACATGTAAACTTAGTTTTCTCCGTTTTCTTTTCTTGAGTGAAGATAATAATAATGTTATTGTTCGATCTAATTTTTCACTTATACTGTCACTAATGTTGGAATGGTTGTTGATGTTGATTACATTTTTACTGTCACTACAGTCTGCAGAACAAGTGGAACTACTTGATCTGAGAAAAGTGTCATAAGTTGGCCAAGAGTAACCACTATCGCAGGAAGTCAAGTGGTGATTGTAAGGGCTATTATGAGGGTGCTTGTCACTTGATGGACGTAACACATACTTTCTTATCACTACACCACAAGCCATTTTATCTCTGAAACTGGCTCAAGTCTTCATTGTAACACGATTACTCTTTGAAAATGCACTATAAAAATGTATTTTGCTTTCACTCCAGTCGGGAAGTGAGTATCACCGAGAGTTCTCTTAAGGCAAAAGATGGCTGATAAAAAATTGGGTCTACGGTGCGATTCAGGGTCTCAATGTGAGGTGGAACACGAACAGAAAAGAGAGACTCTTTGGCGAAGAGAAAAGTATTATCACTCGTAGTGATAGTGATACTTTTCTCTTTCCGGTTTCTTGACTTCAGTCAAGTAAAAAGTTATATCAGCACAAAGATAATTCTTTTCTTCAACAATATTTTGTTTTACCGTACTTTTCCAATATTCTCTGTATGTCAAGTTATTGAATGTGTATGACATTGACAGTTTCAATGTGTATTACTTTTTTGTCTCTTGTCACTATGAATTCAAGAGAAAGTTAGTATACAGGTTTACATATGTAAAAAATGACAGCAATAAAAACTACATATTACTTGTGAGTTTACAGCTTCAATCCATGCGGATGTCGAACCATATTCAGGCTTATGGTATCCTACATGCGTCAAATAACAAATATTTGTTAGTAGGAAGGTGGAAAATAAGTAAGAGAAAACTGAAAAGTTCGCAACTGCGCAGTTGCTGATTTGCATGTTACCGCTAACATGTGAACTCTTTGGGCTGTGCCTTAGCCTTGTACTATACTAGAAACTGACCGAAACACACTTGGACTATGTAAGAAATATGAATCAATAGAAGCATATCTAGATGATATTAAATTTTAGGGTAAATATTAAATATGCTATTAATATACTAACTGATTCCGGATAATAAAGATCGCAATGCTCGAAAGAATGTAATACTTAGGGAAAATTAAGATTTAAGTTGAAAAACAGTGAAATACGTAAAATGCTTCATAACTGTATAACCTGCAGTTAGAAAATTCGTGGATTAAATAAAAATTTTGTTACCACTCCAGCCTTTCTGTGTGTATTGCGAGTAAACGGTCATTTTCACCCGATATATAGCATCCACTTACGACACACCATTTCACCTGTCACAGACCCCAACGAAGTAAGTATCCTGAGGAATGAATGAACCCACTTGGGTGGGAAAGAAACAATATATCATGCCTTATCTTAACTTTTCTCCACTTCTACTATTGTTGTTCTCAGAAAAGCTTTCTTCTTCAACGCGCAAGACGCTTACTAAAGCACACAAGGCATGAGTCTCAACTAGGCGCAGTAAAGAATCTCGGCAACTTTATAATTCTGTGGTTACACCTCACTTGTGGTCAGCAATGTGGGAACGAGTTCTTAGGCAAATCTACTTCAGTAATTACTTATCTGCTGTAAGCGAGTCATAAAAAACTGAATCCATTTCTCATTCCGGAAAAATCTACTACTTGAAGATTCATCGTATTTTTGTGTTGTTGCAAAACCAGGTACAATTAATACCAGAGATGTTTGTTAATTTATCGGAAAATCCCAGTTTTATAACATTTAAAGTTGCTTACTGAATCGATCGCAGAACCATGCGTATGCATTCTCTAATGAATATTTAAACAACTCTTCAATCACGTAACCTTTTGCTTCAATTAACGAGCGAAAATCCAAAGCGGCACTACTGATAATTACATACTAACAGCACAGTGTATAATTATCAGAGGCGAGTGCAAAGACAGCGTGGAAAAGCTTTCACTCTTAAAATACTTAACGCTCTGTATTGACACTTTTGATATGCAGTACTCTATTAACAGCGTTGTTGAGCTTTGAGCTGACTCCCGGCACCAATAAAAACGCTTTTTAACAGCCAAGCACCGGAAACTGTCACAGCAAAAGAGAAAGCCCGATGACTGCCATGAACCTCTCCAAATTGTTCGCGTATGTATGTATTTAGGTTGAATTCCTGTTGTTACTGACACTTGAACTTTTTTGTAACCGTACATTAACACTTTTCTCCTTGAAATAGTACGCCTGAAAAAGTGAAACAACAACCTGGAAATTGTTTGGTAGCTCACAAAAAGCGGTGGCTCCAATAGGAGCTGTGTGTGAAGGACAACCACGGGGCGGTAAATGAAAGACAGAAATGAAAGCGATGACGATGTTGGAGAAAGAAAGAGAACAACGAAACTAAAGTGTGAAAATTTTCTAAGGATGCAAATGGTACATGGTTGATGATGATTACGATGAAAATGACGAGGATGATGACAATGGATCTTGTTTCTGCTCTTTTGTTTAAGATATTTTTTTTTTGTTCGAGCGTGGTAATATAGAGTGTAGTCGTAGTTTCTCTAGTTCCTCAGTCGAGATTGTAATGATGAAAAAGTTACGAGAGTTAAATGTAGGGTAAAAGAGATGATGAAGAGGAGGAGGATGTGAAAAACTTTATATTGTGTGTGTTTCATTACGAAGCAGAGATGCGGAACGCTCTCGTTGAGTGTACTACGGAACCTAAGAGGGAACTTTTTAGATGATGCAAAGGCTCTGGCTGTGACGACGATTTTGCTGATGATGGAGTCAAGTCAAGCGAACTTTTACTTTCCTTTATGCAGCATACACCACATGTAATATACTATTTGTCTTTAACTTGAGAACAAAAGGCGAAAATTTTCACTATTACTCTGGTACTTACTCCTAAAATAATAATAACAGTTGCAAACCATATTCTGGAAAGTATTAACACAGAGATGTATGTATTATTTACACTTTACATAGTGTACTCATACAGAAAGAGGCGTAACACAACGATTCTTTGCTTGGTTTCATTCTTTTTTTATTTGGTCCTGCTAAAAGGATGACGAACACGACAGGCTCGCTTTGCTCGTTCACTTTTTAACTAGACCGTTGAGAAAAGGATGAAGAAACAAAAGAAAAAAAAGAAAGAAAATAAAAGAGGCAACCATCACCACCGTCATCATCACCCTCTGAAGAAATAATAGGAAAGAAAAACCTTTCTTACTGCCCTTAAGTATACTGGTGGCCGTAACAGTTGTTGGAGCGTTATTTAAGGCCTTTTCGTTTTGTATTATTATGAGTAGACCCAGTGCTCTGACAATGCAGCCAAGAAACGCCATACAAAGTAGACCCGACACTAACAAAAACTAACGCCATCAACTTCGTCAGTATCATTATAAACATTCGCTACATATCATCATCATTTTGCGAACCACACTGTATAAACATCATCATACTCGCATGACTACATGATTTTCACTACCGCCTTTTCTAACTTAAGAACGACAAACACCAATTTAAATAGGTTATAACGAGCTCCTTTTTACTACTCAATACGTTCGGAGCGAAGCTGATTTGAAAATAAATGTGTACATGAAAAAAATCTCTTTCATGAATGCACATGATGCTATTTTCCGTTGTATCTTGCATGAAATAGAGTTTTGTGTGTGAGCGAGACAAAAAAATTCGATGCTTTTCCCATCTCAAATTCCATTATAACCATAAAAATGTAAGTATACAAGCTCTGGATTCTGATATCAGTAGTTTTTTTTCACACTGAATATGTGAAGCCAATATGAAGTGCCATGTTCTCTACGTGGTAAACATTTTCTCAAAATATGTTACACTACACTGCGTCGGTTTCGAGGTAGATGTAAAAAGAGAAAGTTCCAGGGTTTAAATAAAAAATCGAAAAATTAATGTGTTCCATTGACTATAGTGGAAATGTTATGCTTATGATGCATGCGACTGACTACAAATAATACTAAATTCTCCTAAACAGATCATTTTCCAAAATCTAAAAATTAATGTGTTCCATTGACTATAGTGGAAATGTTATGCTTATGATGCATGCGACTGACTACAAATAATACTAAATTCTCCTAAACAGATCATTTTCCGCTAAGATTTTCCGCATTCAAAGTATAAAGAAAAGTCACTCTCTTTAAGTGCGGACTCTTTAAGGTTCGTTCGCTTTCAACAGAAATGAACTCGTACATGATATTACTATGATAGAGATAACTATTTCCATACTGCGAATGACCATGTGAGGGCACAGATGACGAAAGGAAGGTTTGATTGGACATTCCATATAAACATTTAAACTGCGTAATGAGTACTAGTAATGATGCAAGATGCGATTCGCTAGAAGTTGATAGAGCATGCATAATTTGTTAGGTTTTTTTTACAAGAGAACTATTTTGGTATAGGCTGGTGAATTATAATGGAGAAAAGTTGGACAGGAAAATTGGCTTATGTATATTTGCTATTTGAAGCTAGACGGAAGCATTCGTTATTGAAATCAATTCGGCACATTTCATGGAAATGGGCATATCATCTAGGGAAAATGGTTCCATGGAAGAAAGTAAATTGGAAAAAGCAACACGCTATATGCAACATTCAGAATATACTGTATTGTCGTACTGAAGTAGGTATTTATTTAAGTATGGGTGAAACATGGGAATACAACTTTATTTAGTTTGTGGAAAGCAATATATACTTACCACAAAAAGCTACTAGTAATTAGTCTGCGGTTTTAGCCTGAAAGACTGGCAATCAGTTTCCGTTTCAATCCATACTGTGAGTAGTAGTACATAAGATTTATTCTTTACTTACTTATAACTAACGAACTATCAAACAGGGATTGCTTTTTCCTTATGGTAAATTACGAGTTTCTACCTAAAATTCGGATACTAAAAACAATTAAAGATACTCAAGAATGCCTTGCTTTGAAATCTATTTTTAATTCCTAATTAATTTGCAAATTTGATATAAACAACATCAGAATAACAATTTTCCTGTTTTTAAAAGTTTCTCAGTTGACTGTTTTCATTTCCAGATAGACAGGACAATAATAAAGACTTCAGTTGCTTTCATTTTCACCTCTTTATGTATAATCTATAATTACTGCCTGCATCACAAATGAGAAAATGAGTACATACCGGTTCCAGGCTTGT